>CAHIKZ030000905.1:670000-710000 GCA_903632075.3 Acanthosepion pharaonis | reverse complement strand
CGTGGAAGTAGAACAGTAGAGCGAAATAAAGAGTACAGTTCGAGATTCCAACCACCTGAAGAAGGCCGGAGCGTACAACGACCGAAACGTAGTGATAAATATGCCAACGAATATGAGAAAAATTGTACGAATAATGCAAATAGTGATCACCATCGTACGCCGCTGAACAATGGGGCTAGTTAGACGGATTGTGTAATGTCAACGAATACTCGTTATCATTTTCGTAATGCTCGTTGTAGTAGAGAATTTGTAATCGCAGATACATTTATAGTAACGCCGTTGAACAATACTGGTGGCAGACGCCTTCAAATAACACTCTCACTAATAGTACTTGATCGATAATATTTGCTCGAATAGTAATCCGTATAATGATCCGAATAGAGAAATAGTATAGTGAATAAAGTAGAGAATAGCGGTCCGTAAAGTAATAGAGGATAGACTAGAAATGGTGATCCGTATATTAAAAGAGGATAGACTAGAAATGGAGATCAGTCAGACACACACTACCTCCCATATGTACGTTTCCTCTATGATCACGTTGTCTACTTAATTCAATAATGGGATCGCCTATGTTTGCTCACTGGCGATCTATGTTCAAACTCAAGTGTCGGCAGCGATATAATGACAATAGGTATCCTGTTCCCGTTTTGTTGTTGTATTTTTCTAATTATTTTTAAATAATGGATATTTATATAAAACCGTAATAAAACTACATTTCTTAGGTCGTTTGTGTTTATTCTTCAATCTTTGTTTTACACTCCATAAATGTTATAGTGGAACACACCTATTCTATAGTTAATAGACTCTACCACCTATAATAAGTAGGAGTAGTAGTAGCAGTGCTCGGGGAGTTGGTCAGTCAGTCGATGTCGGACGACCGTTAGTCAGATATTAAAGTATCAGACACCACAACTAGATTACTGCGTCATTAACTATTATAACAAGTTCCTAACGTTTTGTACGTCGAACCTTTTTAGGACCGACTTAGTGAAATACAAGCCTCCACTGTGAAACTACTCTATAACAACTTTGGCGACGAGAGATTCGTTCTCATACGGAGGAAGAAAAACTTTTCGTACTCTACAACAATAAACAACTCAAAATCATCTATAGTGCCTGGGACAATCTATGTTTATCTGCGCTATTCACAGTGTTTTTCACGAACATTCCCAATTTTGTGTATTCATAACTATCTATGCATAGGTAAAAAATATAATATCTTTAATCATTTTACACCGAGCAAGGTAATAAAGCCACTAAGACGCAAGGTTTTGCTGAGTCGTAGAGAATAGGAGGAACAATACTCTAAAGAAGAGAGAACAATAAAAGAACAAAAGTAAAGAAGACATAAGATTGACATTAAATTAAAATTAATTGATGTATGATCCAAACTAGATTAAATACATAAAATGAAAACATTTAGTAAAATAGGACTCGCTTTCTTACGAAAATGGGAATGTTTCTGCACTAAAAAATAAACTGGAAATTATTTTAAACATCTAAAAATAAACTGAAAATTATTTTTAAAATCTTGGTGCAAAACGACATTTATTAAAGTTTTCAATTTTTGATTCGTAAATATAGTTTTCACTTAACATCAACTATCCGGATAAGTAATGCAGAATTTTAAAAGATTTAAATTATTATAATTAAAATTCTTAAAAATGAAAATAATTCTTGTAAAAATGCATTATTTATCGACATTTTTTGTCCTTAATAAATCTGATAAAAGCAGTTAATAGATTTTATAATTAAATAATGGGATAGTTTTATTGCATTATTTTTTTTTAATTTTTACAACTCGAAGTACGTTTTTAGGAAATGTGTAGCAGTTTGAAAAAAAAATGTTTCATTAATATTCTCCAAGGTATCCTCCTTTTTAACTAATAAAAACAATATTAATATTGAAATTTAATTTCACGAAATGAAGTAAGTGTAATGTGTAATATTTTACCAAAATTTTCAAAAAGAAACATTTCAAAAATAATTTAATTCATTTTTTAATAACTTCTGTAAGTGTCATTAAAATCCGACAATTATTTTATTTTTGCAAGAATTTCCCAATAAATGTGTTTTCACCTGAAAAAGAGTTTAAAACACTAATCGTAAATATTACGTCGACCGCTGATGCAATATACATACATATATATATATATATATATATATATATATATATATATATATATATATATATATATATATGTTATGTTATGTTATTAAATGTTTTAATTATATTATGTTATTAAATGTTTTTATCATTTACAGCCTGTTCGCAATTTGTATATATATATATATATATATATATATATATATATATATATATATATATATATACATTCAACATCATCACTTGATAAGACACTGGAGTGTTGAAACAAAATGGCCATTTTTGTAGTGATTTTATAACATGTTTATGTTATAAATTTTCTAACTAAATAATATATATATATATATATATATATATATATATATATATATATATATATATATATATATATAGATAGATAGATAGATAGATAGATAGATAATATTAGCGGTAAATATACACATACATATGCAATCATATATCTAAAATATATAAATATATAAAAATATATATACATACATACATACATACATACACATACATATATATATGTATAAACAATAATTCCAAGAGGATAGAATCCGGGTAGAACTGTCTAGGACAGAGTAAGGATATAATAAAAGGGCTTAAACACTAATATCCCATGGTCATAATTTATTCCATTGGAATCGTAAATACGATCCAATTCATCAGACCTACGAAATCAAAAAGAAAACAGAAAAAAAAAACAACTCCGGAAATAAAAAATAAAATTTAGTGAGAGTGTATGTATTAAAATTTAATAAATCTCCCCTTCATCTTTAGACCTTCCTGTTCTTCTCATGACTATTACCCATCGCTATAGCTTTTTTACTCTAACATTCGCCCCACACTCTCATACATACACTATATATATATATATATATATATATATATATATATATATATATATATATATATATATATATATATATAAAAATCTAATTTCGACGGACTGAAAATGTTTAAAACATTTAATAACATAATTAGAAAAAATACTTTGCTCTTTTTCTCTTAATAATAATGTAAACATATTGACAATAAAACTTTGTTTTTATTAAATTTGGGTCCCTTTTTTCATCAGACTCTGCTTTTTTTTTCAGCGACAAAATGGAGGTTCCGAGTTTTAACTTATACATATATGTTGCCTTAATTAAAAGTGACTACAGAATATAATCAGTTGGCACTGTACTCTAACCAGATGAGCATGTCCCCTTGGAACTGATATACTGTACATCTCTGTTCATGTGCGGGGGTTGTGGGAGATTGTCTTGTCCAGATATCAAGTATTTTTTAAGCTTAAAGTATGATGCAGATACGGTGAGATGGGCGCCATATCTAGGAAGGTGGTAAGATCGTCAACTAAAGACCGACTGAACTGACAGCGTTAATCGGTCTCAAGGTGTGGAGTTGACACGTCCTCACCTAAAAGGTTATACGCTATATTTATCCAAATCTGTGATCATGTGGCACACATTTG
The DNA here is from genome assembly GCA_903632075.3 of Acanthosepion pharaonis. Lineage (NCBI taxonomy): Eukaryota > Metazoa > Mollusca > Cephalopoda > Sepiida > Sepiidae > Acanthosepion > Acanthosepion pharaonis. Next base: position 706,416 of record CAHIKZ030000905.1, on the reverse strand, counting down.
ACTGTGATGCATGTGCACGATATGCACGTATCAGACTGAGGGGTCATGGTGGGGTATATAAAAATTCGTATATTTTACCCCGGGCTCACACTGTTGGCGAACTGATTTCTCTCTGTATTCGTGGCAGTGGTGAGATGAAAAATATGCAGAAGACGGAAAAGATAGAAGAAAAAGAAGAAGAAGAAACACACAAAGACAAATGTAGTGAAGATGACATCTAATAATAATAATAATAATAATAATAATAATAATAATAATAATAATGAAAAGATAGAGGTGATATTGAAGGAGAAATCGAAAGGTGGCAAAAGGACATCAAGGAAGGACGGCAATAATAATAATAATAATGATGATAATAATAATAATAATAATAATAATAATAGCGGTGGTATTAAGAAAAAAAACAGAACACGGCGATGGGCAAGAAAACAAAAGAGAAGTAAAATAATAATAATAATAATAATAATAATAATAATAAGAAGAAGAAGAAGAAGAAGAAGAAAAGAAGAAGAAAAAAGAAGAGGAAGCACACGTTGTTTGATAAGAAAGTAGTAAAAAGCCATAATAATAATAATAATAATAATAATAATAATAATAACATGGAGACGAAAATATGTCCAACAATAATAGAGGAAAGTAAAATTCAAAATAATAATAATAATAATAATAATAATATGGAGACGAAAAATATATGTCCAACAATAATAGGAAAATAAAAGATTTAGAACAAGGAGAAGCTTATAAGTACCTAGGTGTAATAATAATAATAATAATAAAAACTAATAATTCCAGAACAATAATAATAATAATAATAATAATAATAAGAAGAAGAAGAAGAAGAAGAAGAAGAAGAAGAAGAAGAAGAAGAAGTAAAATGACTATTCAAAAAACAGATAATATTTAAGGTAATGAATAATAATAATAATAATAATAATAATAATAATAATGAGAAGATAAAGGAGATGTAGAAGGAGAAAACGAAGGTAGCCAAGGAAGAAGACGGCGAATAATAATAATAATAATAATAATAATAATAATAATAATGAGAAGAATATGTAAAAGAAATAGATTAAGAGGGGGGAATAATACGTGGAAGAAGAACGATAACAGAAACATCATCAATAATAATAATACGAAGAAGAATTTCGTGAGAATGATGTATATTGAAAACTAATCGTTCAGAATATTAAAAAAAAGTCATAATGGGCGTTAATACAATGGGAAAGCATTTTGTATTTTTAGAGAGAGAGAAAGAGAGAAAGAGAGAAAGAGAGAAAAAAAAACTGTAAAATGTTCCTCACAATAGAAATTTTCAAAAAATAAAAAAAATGTTATCACGAAGATGTTGATTTTGATTTCTAAGCATTATCCGAATAAATATATTTCGTTTACTTGTTACCTATCTAATTCTTACTGAGAAGGAATTCTATTTCCGTCATTCTAACTTTCAATGCTTTCACTACTTCATATATGACTCGCGAATAGAATCGATTGTCTTGTAAAAGCTTTGTGGACGATTGTTTCCTTTGGTGACTTATTATTATTATTATTATTACTCGTTTTTTAAGTATATCTTTAATTGTGTACTTGCTTTTTTTATATTGGTGAAATCTCTCAAATTAAGGAAACAGTGTAAGAATCTTTTGCGCGAAAAAAAAAAAAGAGTTTTACTTTTCCAAAAATATTGTTGAATTATGAAGCTAGAGAATTGCTCATTTTCTTTTTTTTTTTTTTTCGCCGAGGACCTTCGTCGAAACAATACCTCTCTTAGAGTGCCGTCATGTATTTCGCGATAGAAGAAGCGGAAATCTACCGTTTCGTGTGGCATTGAACTTTGACAAGAAACGAAGAATGAATATAATCATGAAGAGACAGAAAAAGAGAAAGAAAAAAAAACACAGAGAGAGAGAGAAAAAGAGTGAGAGAGAGAAAGAGGGAGAGAGAGAGAAAGAGCTATCGACAGGAAAGAGGGGCGTGAGTGTGTCCGACTTAAAGAATTAGTATATAGCTGGCAAGAATCGGTGAAACCAAATGAAATAATTATTTATTTGGTTTTCATTTCAATGACGTCCATTGTTTCAGTTCTTATATCCTATATATATATATATATATATATATATATATATATATATATATATATATATATATATATATATTATCATTATTATTATTATTATTTTGGCTTAGAAAAAAAAAAAAAGAGTTTAAAATCACACAATGATTTTCTCAAAGTTTCTTTGTGATCGCGAATTTTTCAAAAATAAATTAAACCAAGCCTGTGCAGAGGGCATTTCAAACGTTAGAGAGTATAAGTAAATATAGCATCCCAGAACCAAAGAGACGATACTGACAGCTTGTTTACTTAGACTCTAAGTAAACAAGCTGTCAGTGTCGTCTCAGAGACTTAATATTCGACTGTCACACATGAAATGATGCTCGTTATAGAAAATAAATAAAACACTTTCAAAATGTTAAATAACCAATTTATTTAGTCAAAATAGGCACCGTGTTGATGAATTACTGTCCTCCGATTTAAATTGTAAATCCTTGATCCCATTTCCAAAAAATTAAACAGTTTAATGCTTCGATTACCTCTTCCTTATTTAGGATGTTTTGTTCGGTATGAAAAGCTCAAAATGCTTAAATAAGTGATAATCAGTAGGAGAGATATCAGGTGAATATGGAGGATGAGGTAAAATTTCATAATTCAAGCTATGCATGTTTTGGACAATTGATTAAAACGCCTGCAGCCATGCTTTGTCATGCAGCAAAATTGGGACATCCCTATTCACAAATCTAAGATGTTTTTTTTTTCAATTTTTCATGTATATATACAATTTCTCCACAAGATGAGGTTGCTAATGAATAATGAATGACACCTTTAAAAAAACACCATACAGTAACCATTAACTTATTAGGGTGCCGTGGAGGTTTGGAATATTGTTTTGATGCTTCATTTTCATCTAACCACTGGCTTACTCTCTTATTGTCAAAGAGTATCCACTATTCATCATTTAATGATTCAATGAGAAAATGGTTCTTTTTCACAGTTTGTAATTATACAGTAAGAATGCCCGACATTGCTTCATTGTAAATATTTTTATTCGGTTTATGAGAAATAATATATTTAAAGAAAAATTGAAAGACAAAAAATGTCAGGAATAAGATTTATATATATATATATATATATATATATATATATATATATATATACTAAGGATGTTACTTCGTTAGACGGCCGAATGATCACCCAACAAAAAAATGGGTTATTTCATGTGTGACAACCAAATATATCGTTTGGCTAGAGTGTTTTCTTAATTGATCTTTGTTTAATTGGATGCAGGAGAGGTTGCACATTGTAAGATTCATTTAGTCAAATCAGGATTCTAGGTACATTAAATTATTTGACGCATACTGCCAAACCTTATAACTGATTTGGCCCAAAATGGACGTTTGCAGTCGGAAACGATGTTTGACTAATTAAGCAGGATTATGTTGAGAAATGCAGTAATCCTCTTATCCCCTGCCCACCAGCTATGGTTCTATAGGCTTGTCTGGCAACTGGTATATCGCAGAAAAAATGGCAACATTGCTGCGGGGAAAAAAAATCTGCCTCGTCAGTCATGTATCGAAAGATACATCAGGATCGCATAAGCGTGTATCACACATGACGCATAACTGATATATATATATATATACACACACATATATATATATATATATATATATATATATATATATATATATACAGAGAGAGAGAGAGAGAGGGGGGAGGGGAGAGGGGGAGAGATAGATAGATAGATAGATAGATAGATAGATAGATATTCGGGGAAAATATACTGAGACATATATATGAATAATCGAGGAAAAATCCAACATTCTCGGTCTGATGATTGCGTCTAGCATGAAACTGTCGCCTCTAAATGTTGACTTCAATGTTCATTTTTATACTTTTATATTTATATTTACAGACGCTCTATCTCTGATATCGAGCACTTTATTCCATAAATATAGCACACATTAAAACTATATTTCTTCATATATATTTTTTCTTCATATATATATATATATATATATATATATATATATATATATATATATATATATGATATTTAAATGAAATCAATAAAATTAATTTTAAAAAAAATTAACCCATCGACAGAGATATAGATATTCCTAAGAAAATTTCTTCGAATCTTAAATGTATACTTATGCCGGAAGTAAGGTGTCGAGTCCTTAATATGACAGTTCCACAAGACATTTATGAATATCACACATCCCACAACATCTAACCCATATTTTCACTTTTCAAATTTAGCGTTGATCTTCCTTCTGATTAGTTAAATTTGACACACCCATATGATTTCTGTATTTGGATTTTCCTTCCTCCATATTAACTCTTTAATAAGCAAACATATTTTCTATTTTCAAATGTAAATCATTTTCACCAAAGTTACCAGACATTGCCTGATGACAAGATAAAAACATTAAATCTCGAAACAAAAAAATTTAATGTAAATGCAATGTAAATTTTTTAATTAAAAATATCATTATATATATATGCGTGTGTGTGTGTCTGTGTGTGTGAAAAATATGTGTATATAAATATAAATGAATGTATATATATATAATTATTTATATATTATATGCGCGGTACTTATTAGAAAGCGCTCAATATCAGAGATAGAGCTAACATATTTAGTTGGATAGATGTGAGTTTGTGACCCTGGGTTTCACGCTTTTCCGATCGTCAGACAAACTGATTAATTTTTTTCAGACTATCTGAGAACTCATTTAACATACACATTTTCAATAACAAAAATGCACCATACAACGAAGCACTAAGAGCAAGTGATTACACACAACTACTACAATATATACCTCCACAGCCAAAACGCAAAAACAGAAAAAGAAATATTATCTGGTTTAATCTACCATACAAAGAAAACCGTTAAAACGAACATAGGCAAGATATTCCTAAACTTAATAGAAAAGCACTTCACTGAAACAAACCGATTAACAAAAATATTTAACAAAAATAACATAAAAATCAGTTACAGCTGCACAAAAAGAATAACAGAAATAATCAAATGCCACAACAAAAAAATGACAACCTACAAAAATGAAACAAAGGATACAAAATGCAACTGCAGAAATAGAACAACATGTCCACTCCAGGGAAATTGCCAACTTATGAACACAATATACAAGGCCAAGGTAAGTGCAAACAACAGCATAATGTACTACATCGGTGCCATCGAAGGTCCATTCAAGAAGAGGAATAACAATCACAACCTTTCATTCACCAACAGGAAATACTCGAACAGCACTACACTATCCACATACATATGGCAGCAAAACGACAAAAACATCACACCAACAATAAGTTGGAAAGTATTGAAAAAAGCTCCTGCCTACAGCAACATTACAAAAAAATGCCTACTTTGCCTACACGAAAAAGTAGCAATAGTATCACATACACCGCAAAAGAATTTACTAAACAAAAAATCAGAGATAATCTCCAAATGTAGTCATGAGAACAAGTACCTATTATCCGAATTTATACCAAACGAATAAAAAAAACCAAAAAAAACCACCAACAATTACAATTTAATTCAAGCTACCATCACAATAATTACATTTATCGTTATCGTTTTTATCATTGCACCATTATTAGTAATTACTTCTACCACTTTGCAATAACTATCAACTAATATTATCATTACCACCAACACCCAACACCATTACTACCACATCACATCTACTATTAACATATAAATCCACTATAATTATTAACGTAAATTACTCCCCCAGCATATTTAATACCACCAAATAAAAGCCAATAAGATCAGAGATAATTTCCAAATGTAGGCATGAGAATAAATACCTATTACCAGGATGTAGACCAAAATAAATAAATAAATATATATAGAAAATGAAATAAAATAAAACACCAACAATCACTCTTTAGTTCAAGCTAGCACCACAATAATTGCATTTATTGTTTTTTATTATTCTCCCACCACCATTACTAATCACTACTACCAATTTACAATAACTATTAGCCACTTATATTATCATTGTCACCAACCCCCTTACACATTTCTATCACATCACATCTACTATAATCATATAAACCCGTCATAATTATTAACGTAAACTCCCCCTTCCCCCAAGATATTAAATACCACCATAGAAAATGACCAATAAGGATTACAAACCGAAATTTCGACCAGTTACATATACACAGTTATCAAAAACAAGCAAAACCAGCTTTAAAATAATAACACATAAACCCTTTTTTCAAAAATTTAAAAATAAAAATAATAGTAATTTTTACCTATCATAATTTTACACAGACCCCACTACACGTATATACATACATGCGAGGAAATTTTATTCAGTGAAAAAAAAGATGAATGCTCTGATTTTTGGTATGTATACATTCACGAGACATTCACGAGAAATTTTCGCTACACTTCCAATCTTTGAATTTCAACATACAAATGCGTATGTATAGGCACAACACCACCCATATACATACATATGTCAAATCCGAAATTGTCCACATATGTTTATATATGTATGAGTGCCGACGGACAAGCAAGTGTGTATGTGTGTCTGGGTACCTCATCTGATGTACGGACATGCATCTATGTTTGCGTTAGCACGATGACATCACGACGACGTCCCCCGCTTCCATAATAACACCAATACACGCAATCTACATAAACCCAAATTTTTAAAAAGTTCATCAGTTTGTCTGACGATCGCAAAAGCGTGAAACCCAGGGTCACAAACTCACATCAATCCAACCAAATATATATATATATATATATATATATATATATATTCAAGTATAGGAGTGGTGTATACGGAATAGATTCCAATAACCAACAAATACTATTCTTAAAAATTGCTCAATACAGAATAGAGAAAATATAATTATTTATTCGAAAATAATAATATAAATATGTTATAAAATCACTACAGAAATAGCCATTTTGTTTCAAAACTTCTGGTGTCTTATCAAGTGATGGTGTTGAATGTAGAATAAAGGGTTTTAAAAGGTTCAAATCAATCAAACACCCAACACTAGGGGAATCGCTGTTAAATAAGCGGCAATGACAAATCTAAATACTAAATCTAATAAAGTATATGAGAATTCAAAAAACTTGACATCGAACTAAGGTTATAGTAATTATTTAATGCTTTAATTTTATGGTTAGACTAAAATAGAATTCATTCTAAATAATTAATATTAATTCATAGTATAAAATTAAAAATTACTAATTTTAAAATAAATAAATAATTACTACATTGGCGGGTACAGATGCAATCTTTCAATAGTAGTAATTATAATTACAAAACTTTATTATCCAATATTTTTGGGGTTTAAAGGAGAAAAACAAGACACCTACACCAAGAAATTAATCCAGAGAGCTCGGACATGTAATTGCCTATATGCCACTTGTTATTTATGTCTTAAAGAAAAAATTGAAATAATTAGATTTAAAAACCAGATCCATCTCTTAAATCAAAGAAATGAACTCACTGTTAACTGTAAACACAGCAATAAAATTAACTTAATAATAGTAATACTTTCGAAGATAAGGCTATGTTAAAGTAAGTTTAGTAGGGTATTACTTTTATTAGTTTTCTTCTTTTTATATTAGATGGTGTTATTTTTATGCGTATATATTTATTTTTCTATCCATTTGTGCATATTTTAGTGTCCTTTTTCGTTGTATTTGTTCATTGAAGAAAATTTGTTTTTCGATTCTACCCATACCAAACTTTATCTATTCAACCAGTTTTATCTATATATCTTTGCCTGTATAAGTTATATTTTAATAGTATGTTAGAATTCGTTTTCTAACACTTTCAAATTTGAGTTTTTCTTGATAGGGTATATGTGTCTTTATCAAGCTATGTGCGTATAATCGCTTATATGTGTCTTTCATTTTATGTATATGTTGTCATTTTTTTTAGGGTCGTGGACATATTTCCTGTCTCGTCGCTTTTTTGCGTGTTTATATATCTAAAAATGTCTGCGTGTTTGTGTATTATAATCTGATTGTGTGTGTATTGTCTTTTGCAATATTTCACCCTCCCCTGACTATTTCTTCACTCCAAATGTATCTAAGCTGTAACGGAGTTCAGAGCAGCATTATGTAACAGCGTTTCCCTCTAGCGAGGGGTTTTTGATTGATTTGAATATTTAACAATTCAACACCAGCACTTGTTAAGACACCAGATGTGTTGAAACAAAATGGCTATTTTTGAAGTGATTTTATAACATATTTATGTTATAATTTTCGAATAAATAATTATATATATATATATATATATATATATATATGGCCTGACGATTGCGTCTAACATAAAACAGCCTGTCACCTCTGAGTATTGACTTCAATGTTCACCTTTATATTTACACACGCTCTATCCCTGATATTGAGCACTTTATCCCATTTATATAACACATCTTAAGAGTACATTTCTTCATATATATATATATATATATATATATATATATAGAGAGAGAGAGAGAGAGAGAGAGAGAGGCAGAGAGAGAATTCCAGTCGTATCCATTACATTCACTTACGTGCTAATACCCTTGTGAACGGTATGAATCCTCTTCCTCTCCCTCCAGCAATGGGTAAAATAGCAGGACAGCCTGGGTTCTATAGCCTTGGATGGCAACTGGTCTAGGAGAAGGACAACTCTGAATTCAAAACCTGCGGAGGGTCGTTTGGGAACCTTGTGGCATTCGGTGCACCAGGTCTCTGTATTCATCCCTTCAAAAATGTGGATGATCCTGCACGAGGCCTTCACCAATATAATCAAATCTCATGGGCCGGTGTCGGGGTGTCGGTTTCCTGGAAACTGATCTGCTTGACCCTCATACGTCGAATCTCGACGGGAGAGTCTCCTATATATATATATATATATATATATATATATATATAAATTAAATAAATAAGAAATTTATATAATTTCTTTTCCAAGAAAATATTTTTTCCTGGTTAATCAGATCACATCTCTGCTTATAAAGGAATTAGATTTCTTAAATAACTAGAGATGTGACCTGATGAACCAGGAAAAATATATTTTCTGGGGAAATAAATTATCATCATGGAAACTTAACATTGCCTCTTCCTTAATTATTTAATTAATATTTACATTGGTGTTACATTGAGTTCCCTCGATTACATCCTCTTTGGAATTATCCACAGATTACTAAACCCTTCATTACCTTACTATATATATATATATATAATTATTTTAAAAAAAAATATGATTCCATCGCTACATAAGAGTTCTCAAGTTTCAAAAACGGAAGCTAAAAACTACAATTTAATTATAGACATTACCAAGTTCTGTTTCATCCTCAAGCGAATTTTGGAATAACAAATTTCGAAATTATGGAGATTTATAAGCATATACTTTCGTAATATTAATTTCTATGGAAACGGAGAAAACCAATCATTTTAATGAAACATGGTAGGGTTTACATTTTCACTGATAACTACTATATTTACTAGGTAATACTGCAGTATCAACTAGTAAATCTACTAAAACGCAAACATTAATAAGCAGAAAGAGAAAACAGTAATCAATTGGTCAGCATATCTATCTATCTATCTATCTATCTATCTATCTATCTATATATATATATATATATATATATATAAACAGAACTTTGCCAAGATTATATATATATATATGTGTGTGTGTGTGTGTGTGTGTGTGTGTGTGTGTGTGTGTGTGCATGTATAATTTAATGAAAACAGTCAACTTTAAAGGTCAATTGATTATAATTTATTTCTCCAGTGAATTTCGTATTTTCTTGGCTCATCAGACCACATTTCCAGGGGGTGAAAAAATGAATTTAAATATGTTGATGAGCCAGGGAAAAAGAAATTCCCTGGCGAAATAAATTATAACCAATGGACGCTTAAAGTTCTTTGTTTTCATTACATTATTCGCTCTGATTTAATATTGAGCTCTTCGGATTTCATCCTCACTGGTATTATCCATACGGATTACTAAGATTCATCAGCAGTGCGCATCCACTACCGAGAATTGAAACCCGGATATTTGGGATATAGTTAAGGGAAACTCGGATGAGTTCCACCACGGAACATGTGATCGAGCGGCGCTATATCGAGTCTAATTCGCTACCTCTTCGTCACTGAAGCCCGTTGGTACAGTTGTCATAATGTCTGCCTGTTAACGTAACGGTCCGGGTTAAAATTCTCGGTAGTGGATGCGCACTTCTGATTAGCCCCAAATATAGGACGAAACGGGCGTCCATTGTATTCTATTGAGATTTCTTATAGACCGATGAATTACTTAATTATAATTATCTCAAATCCTCCTAATAATTTCTATCATATATATATATATATATATATATATATATATATATATATATATATATATATATATAAAAGTGAATATAAATATAAATAAATATATATATATATGTATAATTATTTATATATTATATGCGCGGTACTTATTATATATGTGTGTGTGTGTGTGTGTGTGTGTGTGTGTGTGTGTGTGTGCATATATATTGCATCTTACAGTACATAAGGCATAGTCATGATTTTTCTTTTCGTGTACAAAGGATTATTTAAGTTTTAGCGTATTTTTTTTTTTGCTCGTGTTTTTTCATTTTGTGGATTCTTTATCGTATTCAATTGTATGCACATCGATACCCGAGGCTAATCTGTTTTAAATGACATTAGAGATTCTTTTTAATAGTGCTAAATTTTTAAATTGTGCACACACACACACACACACACATATATATATATATATATATATATATATATATATATATATATATATATATATATATAAACAAATATTAAACGCCTTATAGCTTTGGGCCGCTAACATGTTCCCTGTAAATCCCCTCGAAGATATTTTGATAAATCTTTAGATATCAACAGAAAGAATAAACAAACATGATCTTATCATGCCAGCTACGGGAATGGGCGCTTATCTATCTATCTATCTATCTATCTATCTATCTATCTATCTATCTATCTATCTATCTATCGTTGTCTGTTATTCTAAAGTAGTTATACTAAATATATATATATATATATATTTATAAAATATTGCTTCTATCTCTCTCTTTTTCTCTCTCTCTCTCTCTCTCTCTCTATATATATATATATATATATATATATATATATATATTTTTTGTTCGCATCTATCTATCTAAGGTTGTGTTGGATAAATTATTGTCTAAATTACGCAAAAAAAAAATCACGCTGACATCTCATTTTAACACATATATTTACCAAAATTTCATAAAAATATATTGAAAAGAGTAAACTTATTCAAGAAAATCGCCATTGCCTTCAACTATTGTCTTCAGATGTCTTCGAATCCTACAAATCTTCCTTTCGTTCTCTTGTTGAAGTTGGTGAATGCTGCCATAATCCTTGCCTTCAGTTCATCTTTGGTGTTATATAGAGTTTTGTTGGTCTCTCGCTTAAATATGCCCCTCACATAATAATCAAGGCGGTTGCAGTCTGTGGAGTTATGTGGCCAGATATAAAGGGTGATATGATCGCAGAAATTGTCTATCAGATATTACTGGATTCTCCTGCTAGTGACCATCTTGTCACAGGGCAGCACCACCTCCTCAAGTTACTTGATGCTGGCTTCCGTGTTGATGAGCCAGGGAAAAAGAAATTCGCTGGCGAAATAAATTATAACCAATGAATTGTTATTGGATTAATTATAATTATCTCAAGTCCTCCTAATAATTTTTATCATATATATATATATATATATATATATATATATGTGTGTGTGTGTGTGTGTGTGTGTGTGTGTTTTGTTATATATTGCATCTTACAGTACATAAGCCTTATGTACTGTAAATGCAATATATATATATATATATATATATATATATATATATATATATATATATATATATAGGTGCAATATATATAGCTCTCACCAACAAATTCGGGAGTACGTTTCTTATCAGAACGATCAGAATGTGTTTTCAAAACTGCCGTAATTTCATAATCACCATTAGACTCTTTCCGAACAAATGATACTATCCTCAGATTGACACCCAAATTCTCTAAAATGTTCGGATTGGAGCTTCCGGCGCGAATTCCAAGAAGTACATTATGTCGTTTACCAATTTCTGGCAGAGTGAATTGTGTCATCGTGCTCTTTTCTTTTTCTTTTTTTGTCTCACTGACTGTACCCAACTTACAATACCATACTGTGAGTCAACAAAATCAAAAACAACCAACGCATGCGCGAAATTAAAATTAAAAATATAAAATGGCGACACTTTGCCATTGTACACTCTATATTTCTGTCTGTCTGTCTGGATATTTACTTGACCTCCACCCCCTACTGAGTTTAGGTTGTGACACAAGGTCAGTTTTTTTAACGTGGGGGGGCGAGTGTTTGCATTCGGGCCGCTGGTCTAAGCTGGTCATAGCTTGTCCAAGCTGGTCTAAGCTAGTCTTGGCTTGTCATAGCTGGTTCAAACTGGTCAGAGCCGGTCCAAGCTAGTCATAAACGTGATACAACCAGCACAGGGACGGGCCCTGTGCCAGTTAAGTATCTGTCTGTATGCCTCTGCATAAATTTTGATAATGTAATATCTCTCTATATTGCGGCCATTTTTGATGAATATTTTTTCCTCTATTATTGTAATGGTGTGTCTCGCCTACAATATTCAACATATTTTTATACAACAAATTTATTATAATTTTCATCTCAATGAATAATTATATCTTTAGTTTGTGTTTTGATTCAGTTTACATTATAACTGAGATTTTCTTTTACGTTATTTTTTTCAGCATTACCGCAATATTTGGTATAATTGTAACACTATAAGCATTTTTATATTGAGGTGTGTAAACATATCTGCAAACTATCCATTTTCGGAAATCCGAGATGATTAACGCTGGTTCACCCTTTACAAGGCCCGGGTGCCACTCTATGTAAAGTGTTACATTTACAGACCATTTGTGTGTACTAGAGTCGAAAATAACGAGTAAGCCTTGAACAGGTTAAGATTGTAGTGATCGGGGAAACATCCTGTTGGGAGTAGGTTCCATGGGGCAGTGGTTCGCCTACAATTTACAACATAGTTTTAAGCAACAAATTTATTATATTTTTCATTTCGATGAATGATTATTATTATCCTTTTAATCATTTCACCCCAAGCAAGGTGATAATGCCACTAAGAAGTAAACCGTTACTTAGAGTGAAGGAGAATGAGAAAATGGGTTAAAGGCGAATGTAATATATCTTCAAATCAAGTTTTGATTCAATGTATATCATAAATGAGATTGTCTGTTACGTTATTTTTTTTCCGCATTTTCACAATTTGATATAATTGTAACACTGTAAGCATTTATGTATAGGGGAGATTAAACATACATTATCGGAAATCCGAGGTGACTCAGTTACAATTAAAAGTAACATTTTTGGTGTATGATGCGCCATGATGGATGATGCCTGTAACTATGACACATGACACTTCACATGACTACAATCATTTTTTGTTTTTTTCATTTTATTTCTCTTGTTTTTAAATATCACACAACTCAAATGCAACAGCATTAATCCTGTTATGAAAATAAATATGTTGTATAATGCTGGAATTTATTTTTTTTTTTTTGTTATTTTACTGTATGGTTCATCCTGTCGATCAGCCGAAGTATAAGGTTACGTTAAATGTTTGTTTATATGAATAGTCGGGAGCAAGATAACACAAGACTTAAACAGTTTAAAACTGTAGTGATCGGAGAAACATCCTCTCCGGTGGCCGTTCCACAGGGCACTAGTTCGTGGGAAGAAGCTGTTTGAGTAGAACTTAATACTAACCAATGGAATACGGAGGGAATGTGGGTGGTTTGATAATATGGAAGCGGCATAGCGAGTCCTAGCTGTAAAGGTTAGACAAAGTCAATATAAAGTATAATTAAAACAATATTTTTATACGGACACTCAGATGGTGATGCTACTGTGTTATGGGTGACGAGATACTCAGTTCTTTATATATATATATATATATATATATATATATATATATATATATATATATATAACAGAAAAAACAAACAAAAATCTTAATATGTATATTTTTCTTCAGACTGTCGGATCTATATCCATATATTTGCTTACATATATATATATATATATATATATATATATATATATGGATATATGTGTACATGGGTATATATATATATGTATGTGTATGTGGGTACACACCTATATGTATTTATATACGTGTATATGTTATTGTGTATGTGTGTATACGCATGTGTTTTTGAACACAAAAATATAGGTCCTTGCTAGATTAGATAATCGTTATATTTATATTTTATATGTTTTTATTTGATTTGTAACCTGTAGTCGATATTAATTTTGTCAAATTTTCTTAATTACACTGCGGCCCTTTCAGTTAATGCCCTTCAGTTTTAGTTTCCCATCGCCCCATCTCTCTCCCCAACCCCTTTTTCTTTTCTTTTCCTCTCCCTCCCTCTTCTTCTGATCTTTAAGATTAGATCGTCTATTGTGTGTGTATGTCACGACAAAATGTATCCTTTCCCGTTACATCTTTAATGTATTAGACATTCGACAACATCCATATTTCTCTCACTTAAACCGTCTTCAACTCACCTCTCGAAAACTTCTCTCTGTTAAGTTAATCTCCCACCCTCTCTCGTCTGTTACCCCTCTCTTTCGCTCTAACATTTGTCCCACACCCTCATACTTATACTCTCTCTAAATTCTATTTTTTATTTCCGGAGTTGTTTTTTCTGTTTTCTTTTTGAATTTGTAGATCTGATGAATTGGATCGTATTTACGATTCCAATGGAATAAATTATGACCATGGAAAATTAGTGTTTAAGCCTTTTTTCTTTTTTATTATATATATATATATATCAAGAACTGAGTTTATTCGTCCCCGTTTGTTTGGGTTACCTAAAATCCATAGGGATAGTGTCCCTTTACGACCCATTCTGTCCATGATTGGGTCCTCCCAGCATAATGTCACTAGTTGGCTCTCGACAGTGCTATTGTATTAAAGATTCCTTCACCTTTGCTGAAATTATACGTTGTTCTTCTGCTGATGGTGGGTTCATATGTTCGTTTGATACCTGTTCCTTGTTTACCTGTGTTCCCCTGTCTGAGACGATTGAGATGTGTAGCGATATGTCGTATCGTACTTCTTTGTCGACTCCGGATTTTCCTGAGAGTGTGTTTGTGGATCTCATGATGTTCAACCACTCGTCCGTCGAATTCAATTTTGATAATATTATGCTTCGGCAGATTGATGGTGTAGCGATGGGTTCGCCTTTTGGTCCAGCTTTAGCGAATATTTTTGTCCGGTTTCATGAGGCTTACTTTTTTTCTTGTATTGGTCGTCCTCTTATGTATCATCGTTATGTGGATGATACCTTCTGCCTTTTTAATAATTAGGCTGAAGCCGATTTGTTTCTCACCGAATTAAACTCTGGCCATCCCTCTCTTAAGTTTACCGTAGAAAAAGAGTCAAATTCTTAGCTTTCCTTTTTGGATGTTCGTGTTCATAGAATTAGTGACAAGTTTTTGACTTCTGTATTCAGGAAGGTTACTTTTTCGGGACTTTATACACATTGGGACTCTTTTTGTCCCAGAAAACGATAACTTAATTAATATATATATATATATATATATATATATATATATATATATATAAACACACACACACACACATATATATATATATATATATTTCAGTCAGTTATGTGTCATGTGTGATACACGTTTCGGTAATCATGATGTACCTTTCGATACATGACTGACGAGGCAGATTTTTTCCCTAGTAAGATTAGCATTTCTTTCTGCGGTAGACCAGTTGCCATCGAAAGCTATAGAATCCGGGCTGTCCTGCTATTTACTCATAGCTGGGGGTAGAAAAAGAAGATTCACACCTTTTCCAAGTGTATTAACACGTAAGTGAATGTAATGGATTCGATTGGAATTCGAACTCGGCCCTCTGATTCTTCAACCCGTACCATGATCCATTACTCCACCGTGATAATCCTAAGGAGCCAGTCAAATCTACGTGGGTTTCACCTAAACAGATCTTTAGGGAAACTGGCTGAAAAGAAAGACCCTGGACGATTGATTTCGCCTTGTTTTAAGGTCCATGGTTTTCTTTTTATATTCCCAATTTTTCCTCGGCTACCGATTTGTTCTACTGCAAGTTGAGCTATCCGAGGTTTTTACAAACAAACCATTATAATATATTATATATATATATATATATATATATATATATATATATATATATATATATATATATATATATATATATAAAAGGAATCCCAATAATTAATACATTCTCGATTAGTGCGCTGAAAGTTTTATAAACCAAAATTGATTAGTGCATAAGTAATATTCGATTAGTGGGGTAAAACATTATCCATTTTAATTATAATAATTGAAAATTGATTGTTTTATAATTATTGATTAATTACAAATGCATTTTCGATTAGTGCATATCATTTAAAGTACACTTTAGCCGCACTAATCGAGAAATTCCTGTATATCCAAAAGGCTGTCCAAAAAGATGCGCTACTATTGGGAAGCTTTGTAAATTTTATATTTATTTACCGAACTAAATAATTCTTCTGTATGCGAAAATATATTATTTGGAAATTTTATTGTGCTAATAATGGAAAGCGATATTATACAAATTTCCTCTGGTTACTATTTTCAAAGTGTATATTATCTGACAATTTTAGAATGACTTTTGGAATACCCTGCATACATATATATATATATATATATATATATATATATATATATATATATATATTCAGTTGTATAGATATGAGTTTGTAACGTAGGGTTACAATCTCATATCCATAAAACTGAATATGCAGCTGATACATGACATCACTGATATTTAGCACTTTCCAACAAGTACCACCATAAATAATTATATATATATATATATATATATATATATATATATATATATATATATATATATGCAGGCACAGACAGACAGAAAAAAAGTGGTATGCATTTATACATGTACACACCAAAAATACTCATGAAATCGCATATATATATATATATATATATATATATATATATATATATATACATACACACACACGCATATATATATATACATATGTGTGTGTGTGTATATATATATATATATATATATATAGATAGATAGATAGATAGATAGATAGATAGATAGATAGATAGATAGATAGATAGAATATTGCACATTGAATGCTGGTGTTAATAAAATAGTGGTCGATGCGATATAACAGAGCGAAAACCTATATATTAATAAGTCTTCTTTCCTTACCGGTTGCACGATTTGTAGTTACATGTACAGCACAATTTAAGTGCTGCCGTTGCGTATATATATATATATATATATATATATATATATATATGCGATTTCATGATTACGTTGGTGTGTATATGTATAAATACATACCACTTTTTGTGTCCGTCTGTTTGTCTGTGCGTATATATATATATATATATATATATATATATATATATATATATACACATAATTGGTTTTGGACAATATCTCTCATGCAAGAAATACAGGAAGCTGTGGATCAACATGATCACCATTGCCGTGATGGTATATGGCAGAGAGATTGAGACTGAGAGAAAAAAAGACGAGTATAGAGAATTAAAGAGTTAGGGGGGGGATACTGAAAGAGAGTGTCTTTAACAATCAATATACAATTTCCATAACTGTCATTTTCATAATATGCAGCCTGACATTTTCAGCTCCATTTTTTTCTTCTATTAAAACAGAGTTTTCTCCACTTTTCCTCGACTCCCAGCTTCTTTTGTAGAGGATTTTTTTTTATTATTTTTAAGTGAAAATAAAATGTAAAAAAAAATAAAATTGAAAGCAATAAAACACGGTTCCATTTCAAGACTGAAAAATCCTTTCTTTCTTTTTTTCTTACTCTTTAACTATTTATTTTATTTTATTTTATTTGTTTTAACTTTTCTCCAATTTCTTTCCTACTTTCCCCGAATTTATTTGTTTATTATGAGATATTTCCTTTTACCTCCTCCTCCCCTCACCGGGTTTTTTTTTTTTTTTCGCTTTTTTCGTTGTTATTTTCGCCAAAACATTTCACCTGCTAGTTACTTGTTCCGTCGCCTCGTTATCACCCGTGATCTCGAACACACGAGATTCACAACAACGTGAGTAATGGCCGACAACACAACTCTTTACATTTTTTTTAATATGTTTTTTTATTTATTTAAACAATTTGTTTTTTTTTGTTTTTCTTTTCCTGACATTTTCGATTTATTCAGTGTTCGATTTCTTTGTTCAATTAAAACCATTTTTCCACCATTATTTTTTTTTCCTTTATCCGTATAAGTTCTTTCTTTCTTCCTTTCTTTCTTTCTTTCTTTCTTTTTCTCACTTTCTTTCTTTTCATCGGTCTCTCTACTAGTAACAACAAGAGCAATAATAATAATAATGATACATATAAGATATTTGATTTAAAAACAAAGAAAACAGCAGCAGCAACAACAACAACAACAACAACAACAATAATAATAATAATAATAATAATAATAATAATAATGTGGAATCTTAAAACTACAAATATCCCTGTTGTGATCGGGACATTTATGATATGGAAGGGTACCGAATATAATATGTGTAAAATCCCTGTACACCTCATCATAATCTTAGAGATACAAATGATTATTTGTGCGGAATAACACATATCATCCGTAAAGCCCTCTTAATCTCAATCAGTGATTATCAACCGCTGTACCGGTACTAACATGCACTAAGTTTCTCTTAGTGCGTCGGGAAATATTTTCACGCGATACATATATTATATATATATATATATATATATATATATATATATATATATATATATATATATATGTGTGTGTGTGTGTGTGTGTGTGGTGTAACTACACGAATACAGCGTTATTATTTGAATAAATGAATAATTATTCTTTTTTTTTTCATAAAATTAATTCCACTATTCTTCGATTACGTTACTTTAATTACTTTTTTCTAATATTCATTTTTTTTAAAAAGTGTTTTCTTTTTAATTTTTTAAGGGCTCAAAGTAAAACATTCGACTGTCTCCATTGATACATTTTGAATTTCCAAACAAAAGGAATGTCCGTCATTTGCTAAAATGGCGTTATCCGTTTTATTACAACTTTCTACTTCTTATTTACGCGAATAAAATTTTTCAATCCTAAATAACACCAAAAATAAGAGGCGAGAAAGACTACGCTCAACTGAAAAAGAAATGAGGGTCTGCTTATCGTACATTATTTACATTTTTCGGACTATTGTCCTCATTTTGTCGCCATATTTATTACAAAGTTTCGGCCGTTGAAGCTCCGGCCTTTTCAGGTGGTTGAATGAGGAACTGAACCCTTTATTTCTCTCATTGGGGTAGACTGTTCTAGTTCCGCATGCAATATCTAATGGATATCAGTTGTCAGTTATCTCCTGTTACAAGTTCTCCACTGCCTTATCCGGGTATCCACTGTGCCTCAGGGACACACGACACAGTGGATAAAGGCGTTAGTTAAATCCAGTGACAGGACCCAAAGAATGTGCGTCCGATACCCGGTTAAGGCAGTGGAGAACTTTCAGAGGAGAATTAACAGGAGAAAACAGAGAACCGACATCTATTAAATATGGCACGTGAAACTAGAACAGTCTACACAAGTGAGCGAAATAAAGGGTTCAATTCGATATTCCAACCATTTGAAGAAGGCCGAAACGTTGTAATAAATATGACGACAAAGATGAAGACAATAATCCGAATAATGTAAATAGTGTACATAATACTTCATCTCAGAAATATAGACAGATACTGAAAGGCCGAAACTTTGTAATAAATATGGCAACAGATTGAGGACAATAGTCCGAATAATGTAAATAGTGTACATAATACCTCATCTCAGAAATATAGACAGATACTGAAAGGCCGAAACGTTGTAATAAATATGGCAACAAAGATGAGGACAATAATCCGAATAATGTAAATAGTGTACATAATACATCTTCTCAGAAATATAGACAGATACTGAAAGGCCGAAACGCTGTAATAAATATGACAACAAAGATGAGGACAGATGATTAATGGAGAGAAATTCAGTTTTGTAGGCGTTAAAATTAACGAGCTATCCTTTGCCCCAGTTAAATACGGACTTGAAATACGGACATAAAATGATATTAGCATTTTTTGTGACGAATAAAAACGTCCAAACCGGTTTATCACACCTCACTTGTCAGAGTAAAAACTGAGGACGAAAATGTGCACAACGGCTAAAAATTATACAAACCCAAACATTAACTTGTAATTACCTTTAAGCCCACTAAACTGTAGTTTTTTTTTCTGAGAGAGTGATGGCTGGTAGGACTTAATATACACTACTGTCTTTTTTAGCTTTCAATTGATCATCGGTATTAGTCTTACCCAGCACTGGAAGTATGTCCGGGTTATATGACTGAGCACACAGCTGGCTTTTAATCAAAAATCTATGAACTTGATACTTTAACACAACTATGAAAATTAAGTTGTGAATATGCAACTGGTACGTGTCTTTTGATTCAGGTTTTGGTCCGTTGTTTTTATTGACAGCATTGCAATGATATCTGAATTTTTAAATTTTATATAATTTATTAATTGTGTCTATTTAAAATTCTAAAACACAGAGGACATTTTTTACTTTTTACTTCTAAATAATTGTCGCAAAATAAATTTTACATCTGCCCTGAAGAAGAAATACACCGATTAAGATTCATTTTTCTTCTGTCTTTAATAATATATATATATATATATATATATATATATATATAGTTTATGAAAACTAGGTAATCCGTATGGGTAAACAGCAGTCCTTTTTAAAAAGTAGAGTCTGATGATCCGCAGTCCTTAAAAGGGCTGTGGTGAGATAATTTATTACATGGAAATATTAAAGTGGTCTGTTTTATTTAATATATATATATATATATATATATATATATATATATATATATATATATATATATATATATATAGGCAGTATATCTTCATTCAATTACAATTACATTTGTAAATTACAATTATAATTTACCACTGAAGATTATCTTGGAAAAGATCTAAAGTACTTGGGTTCACAAAAACTACGACGACTACGTTGATGGATTTCATCTTAACATCAAGGAGCTCTTTAGAGAACTGTAGACGGCCAGTAGAAAATAAGTCGACACAATATATCTATATGATTCACTGAAACATATATGTATATATATATATATGTGTGTGTGGGGGTGCTTAGATAGTCCGGTGAAAGAATGTCAAGATAAAGAAAACAAACAGAAAATAATAATACTGACAATAAGACTTATAATATTTATTGCATATAATATTTATTGCATATTTGTAGTCCTTCAGGCCAAACGTAAGATTTTTTCCTCTATTATTGTAATGGTGTGTCTCATACATATTCAACATATTTTTTACAACAAATTTATTATAATTTTCATCTCAATGAATAATTATATCTTTTAGTTTAATGTTTTTGATTCAGTTTACATTATAACTGAAAGATTTTCTTTTACGTTATTTTTCAGCATTACCGCAATATTTGGTATAATTGTAACACTATAAGCATTTTATATTGAGGTGTGTAAACATATCTGCAAACTATCCATTTTCGGAAATCCGAGATGATTAACGCTGGTTCACCCCTTTACAAGGCCCGGTGCCACTCTATAAAGTGTTACATTTACAGACCATTTGTGTACTAGAGTCGAAAATAACGAAGTAAGCCTTGAACAGGTTAAGATTGTAGTGATCGGGGAAACATCCTGTTGGGAGTAGGTTCCATGGGGCAGTGGTTCGCCTACAATTTACAAATAGTTTTTAAGCAACAAATTTATTATATTTTTCATTTCGATGAATGATTATTATTATCCTTTAATCATTTCACCCCCAAACAAGGTGATAATGCCACTAAAGAAGTAAACCGTTACTTAGAGGAAGGAGAATGAGAAAATGGGTTAAAGGCAATGTAATATATCTTCAAATCAAGTTTTGATTCAATGTATATCATAAATGAGATTGTCTGTTACGTTATTTTTTTTTCCGCATTTTCACAATTTGATATAATTGTAACACTGTAAGCATTTATGTATAGGGAGATTAAACATACATTATCGGAAATCGAGGTGACTCTCAGTTACAATTAAAGTAATACATTTTTGGTGTATGATGCGCCATGATGGATGATGCCTGTAACTATGACACATGACACTTCACATGACTACAATCATTTTTTGTTTTTTCATTTTATTTCTCTTTTTTAAATATCACACAACTC
This sequence comes from Acanthosepion pharaonis, assembly GCA_903632075.3. Lineage (NCBI taxonomy): Eukaryota > Metazoa > Mollusca > Cephalopoda > Sepiida > Sepiidae > Acanthosepion > Acanthosepion pharaonis. The sequence goes on along the minus strand of CAHIKZ030000905.1, from coordinate 683,997 downwards.
AAATGCAACAGCATTAATCCTGTTATAAAAAATAAATATTTGTATAATGCTGGAATTTATTTTTTTTTTTTTGTTATTTTACTGTATGGTTCATCCTGTCGATCAGCCGAAGTATAAGGTTACGTTAAATGTTTGTTTATATGAATAGTCAGAGCAAGATAACACAAGACTTAAACAGTTTAAAACTGTAGTGATCGGAGAAACATCCTCTCGGTGGCCCGTTCCACAGGGCACTAGTTCGTGGGAAGAAGCTGTTTGAGTAGAACTTAATACTAACCAATGGAATACGGAGGGAATGTGGGTGGTTTGATAATATGGAAGTGGCATAGCGAGTCCCTAGCTGTAAAAAAGGTTAGACAAAAGTCAATATAAAGTATAATTAAAACAATATTTTTATACGGACACTCAGATGGTGATGCTACTGTGTTATGGGTGACGAGATACTCAGTTCTTTATATATATATATATATATATATATATATATATATATATATATATACAGAAAAACAAACAAAAATCTTAATATGTATATTTTCTTCAGACTGTCGGATCTATATCCATATATTTGCTTACATATATATATATATATATATATATATATATATATATGGATATATGTGTACATGGGTATATATATATATGTATGTGTGTATGTGGGTACACACCTATATGTATTTATATACGTGTATATGTTGTTGTGTATGTGTGTATACGCATGTGTTTTTGAACACAAAAATATAGGTCCTTGCTAGATTAGATAATCGTTATATTTATATTTTATATGTTTTTATTTGATTTGTAACCTGTAGTCGATATTAATTTTGTCAAATTTTTCTTAATTACACTGCGGCCTTTCAGTTAATGCCCTTCAGTTTTAGTTTCCCATCGCCCCATCTCTCTCCCCAACCCTTTTTTTCTTTTCTTTTTTTCTCTCCTCCTCTTCTTCTGATCTTTAAGATTAGATCGTCTATTGTGTGTGTATGTCACGACAAAATGTATCCTTTCCTGTTACATCTTTAATGTATTAGACATTCGACAACATCCATATTTCTCTCACATAAACCGTCTTCAACTCACCTCTCGAAAACTTCTCTCTGTTAAGTTAATCTCCCACCCTCTCTCGTCTGTTACCCCCTCTTTCGCTCTAACATTTGTCCCACACCCTCATACTTATACTCTCTAAATTCTATTTTTTATTTCCGGAGTTGTTTTTTTCTGTTTTCTTTTTGAATTTGTAGATCTGATGAATTGGATCGTATTTACGATTCCAATGGAATAAATTATGACCATGGAAAATTAGTGTTTAAGCCTTTTTTCTTTTTTTTTATATATATATATATATATCAAGAACTGAGTTTATTCGTCCCCGTTTGTTTGGGTTACCTAAAATCCATAGGATAGTGTCCCTTTTTACGACCCATTCTGTCCATGATTGGGTCCTCCCAGCATAATGTCACTAGTTGGCTCTCGACAGTGCTATTGTATTAAAAGATTCCTTCACCTTTGCTGAAATTATACGTTGTTCTTCTGCTGATGGTGGGTTCATATGTTCGTTTGATACCTGTTCCTTGTTTACCTGTGTTCCCCTGTCTGAGACGATTGAGATGTGTAGCGATATGTCGTATCGTACTTCTTTGTCGACTCCGGATTTTCCTGAGAGTGTGTTTGTGGATCTCATGATGTTCAACCACTCGTCCGTCGAATTCAATTTTGATAATATTATGCTTCGGCAGATTGATGGTGTAGCGATGGGTTCGCCTTTTGGTCCAGCTTTAGCGAATATTTTTGTCCGGTTTCATGAGGCTTTACTTTTTTCTTTGTATTGGTCGTCCTCTTATGTATCATCGTTATGGATGATACCTTCTGCCTTTTAATAATTAGGCTGAAGCCGATTTGTTTCTCCCGAATTAAACTCTGGCCATCCCTCTCTTAAGTTTACCGTAGAAAAAGAGTCAAATTCTTAGCTTTCCTTTTTGATGTTCGTGTTCATAGAATTAGTGACAAGTTTTTGACTTCATTCAGGAAGGTTACTTTTTCGGGACTTTATACACATTGGGACTCTTTTTGTCCCAGAAAACGATAACAATTAATATATATATATATATATATATATATATATATATATATATATAAACACACACACACACACATATATATATATATATATTTCAGTCAGTTATGTGTCATGTGTGATACACGTTTCAGTAATCATGATGTACCTTTCGATACATGACTGACGAGGCAGATTTTTTCCCTAGTAAGATTAGCATTTCTTTCTGCGGTAGACCAGTTGCCATCAAAGCTATAGAATCCGGGCTGTCCTGCTATTTACTCATAGCTGGGGTAGAAAAAAAGATTCACACCTTTTCCAAGTGTATTAACACGTAAGTGAATGTAATGGATTCGATTGGATTTCGAACTCGGCCTCTGATTCTTCAACCCGTACCATGATCCATTACTCCACCGTGATAATCCTAAGGAGCCAGTCAAATCTACGGGTTTCACCTAAACAGATCTTTTTAGGGAAACTGGCTGAAAAGAAAGACCCTGGACGATTGATTTCGCCTTTTTTTTAAGGTCCATGGTTTTCTTTTATATTCCCCATTTTCCTCGGCTACCGATTTGTTCTACTGCAAGTTGAGCTATCCGAGGTTTTTACAAACAAGTACAACCATTATATATATATATATATATATATATATATATATATATATATATATTCCTGTGTATATATACATATAAAAAGGAATCAATAATTAATACATTCTCGATTAGTTGCGCTGAAAGTTTTATAAACCAAAATTGATTAGTGCATAAGTAATATTCGATTAGTGGGGTAAAACATTATCCATTTTAATTATAATAATTGAAAATTGATTGTTTTTATAATTATTGATTAATTACAAATGCATTTTCGATTAGTGCATATCATTTAAAGTACACTTTAGCCGCACTAATCGAGAAATTCCTGTATATCCAAAAGGCTGTCCAAAAGATGCGCTACTATTGGGAAGCTTTTGTAAATTTTATATTTATTTACCGAACTAAATAATTCTTCTGTATGCGAAAATATATTATTTGAAATTTTATTGTGCTAATAATGGAAAGCGATATTATACAAATTTCCTCTAGTTTACTATTTTCAAAGTGTATATTATCTGACAATTTTAGAATGACTTTTGAATACCCTGCATACATATATATATATATATATATATATATATATATATATATTCATTCGGTTGTATAGATATGAGTTTGTAACGTGGGGTTACAATCTCATATCCATAAAACTGAATATGCAGCTGATACATGACATCACTGATATTTAGCACTTTCCAACAAGTACCGCGCATAAATAATTATATATATATATATATATATATATATATATATATATATATATATATATATATGCAGGCACAGACAGACAGAAAAAGTGGTATGCATTTATACATGTACACACAAGTACTCATGAAATCGCATATTCATATATATATATATATATATATATATATATATATATACATACTTTTATATATATATATACATATGTGTGTGTATATATATATATATATAGAGAGAGAGAGAGAGAGATAGATAGATAGATAGATGGATAGATAGATAGATAGATAGATAGATAGATAGAATATTGCACATTGAATGCTGGTGTTAATAAAATAGTGGTCGATGCGATATAACAGGCGAAAACCTATATATTAAGTCTTCTTTCCTTACCGGTTGCACGATTTGTAGTTACATGTACAGCACAATTTAAAAGTGCTGCCATTGCGTATATATATATATATATATATATATATATATATGCATTCATGATTACGTTGGTGTGTATATGTATAAATACATACCACTTTTTGTGTCCGTCTGTTTGTCTGTGCGTATATATATATATATATATATATATATATATATGCACATAATTGGATTTTGGACAATATCTCTCATGCAAGAAATACAGGAAGCTGTGGATCAACATGATCACCATTGCCGTGATGGTATATAGCAGAGAGAGATTGAGACTGAGAGAAAAAAGACGAGTATAGAGAATTAAAGAGTTAGGGGGATACTGAAAGAGAGTGTCTTTAACAATCAATATACAATTTCCATAACTGTCATTTCATAATATGCAGCCTGACATTTTCAGCTCCATTTTTTTCTTCTATTAAAACAGAGTTTTCTCCACTTTTCCTCGACTCCCAGCTTCTTTTGTAGAGGATTTTTTTTATTATTTTTAGTGAAAATAAAATGTAAAAAAAAATAAAATTGAAAACAATAAACACGGTTCCATTTCAAGACTGAAAAATCCTTTCTTTTCTTTTTTTACTCTTTAACTATTTATTTTATTTTATTTTATTTGTTTTAACTTTTCTCCAATTTCTTTCCTACTTTCCCCGAATTTATTTGTTTATTATGAGATATTTCCTTTTACCTCCTCCTCCCCTCACCGGGTTTTTTTTTTTTTTTTTCGCTTTTTTCGTTGTTATTTTCGCCAAAACATTTCACCTGCTAGTTACTTGTTCCGTCGCCTCGTTATCACCCGTGATCTCGAACACACGAGATTCACAACAACGTGAGTAATGGCCGACAACACAACTCTTTTACATTTTTTTAATATGTTTTTTATTTATTTAAACAATTTTGTTTTTTTGTTTTCTTTTCCTGACATTTTCGATTTATTCAGTGTTCGATTTCTTTGTTCAATTAAAACCATTTTTCCACCATTATTTTTTTTTTTTTCTTTATCCGTATAAGTTCTTTCTTTCTTCCTTTCTTTCTTTCTTTCTTTCTTTTTCTCACTTTCTTTCTTTTCATCGGTCTCTCTAGTAACAACAAGAGCAATAATAATAATAATGATACATATAAGATATTTGATTTAAAACAAAGAAAACAGCAGCAGCAACAACAACAACAACAACAACAACATCAATAATAATAATAATAATAAATAATAATAATAATGTGGAATCTTAAAACTACAAATATCCCTGTTGTGATCAGGACATTTATGATATGGAAGGGTACCGAATATAATATGTAAAATCCTGTACACCTCATCATAATCTTAGAGATACAAATGATTATTTGTGCGGAATAACACATATCATCCGTAAAGCCCTCTTAATCTCAATCAGTGATTATCAACCGCTGTACCGGTACTAACATGCACTAAGTTTCTCTAGTGCGTCAGGAAATATTTTCACGCGATACATACTTATATATATATATATATATATATATATATATATATATATATGTGTGTGTGTGTGTGTGTGTGTGTAAGGAGTAACTACACGAATACAGCGTTATTATTTGAATAAATGAATAATTATTCTTTTTTTTTCATAAAATTAATTCCACTATTCTTCGATTACGTTACTTTTAATTACTTTTTTTTTTTCTAATATTCATTTTTTTTTTAAAAAGTTTTTTTTTTTAATTTTTTAAGGGCTCAAAGTAAAACATTCGACTGTCTCCATTGATACATTTTGAATTTCAAACAAAAGGAATGTCCGTCATTTGCTAAAATGGCGTTATCCGTTTTATTACAACTTTCTACTTCTTATTTACGCGAATAAAATTTTTCAATCCTAAATAACACCAAAATAAGAGGCGAGAAAGACTACGCTCAACTGAAAAATAGAAATGAGGGTCTGCTTATCGTTACATTGTTTACATTTTCGGACTATTGTCCTCATTTTGTCGCCATATTTATTACAAAGTTTCGGCCGTTGTACGCTCCGGCCTTCTTCAGGTGGTTGGAATGAGGAACTGAACCCTTTATTTCTCTCACTGGGGTAGACTGTTCTAGTTCCGCATGCAATATCTAATGGATATCAGTTGTCAGTTATCTCCCTGTTACAAGTTCTCCACTGCCTTATCCGGGTATCCACTGTGCCTCAGGGACACGACACAGTGGATAAAGGCGTTAGTTAAATCCAGTGACAGGACCCAAAGAATATGCGTCCGATGCCCGGTTAAGGCAGTGGAGAACTTTCAGAGGAGAATTAACGGGAGATAACAGAACCGACATCTATTAAATATGGCACGTGAAATAGAACAGTCTACACAAGTGAGCGAAATAAAGGGTTCAATTCGATATTCCAACCACTTGAAGAAGGCCGAAACGTTGTAATAAATATGACGACAAAGATGAAGACAATAATCCGAATAATGTAAATAAGTGTACATAATACTTCATCTCAGAAATATAGACAGATACTGAAAGGGCCGAAACTTTGTAATAAATATGGCAACAGATTGAGGACAATAGTCCGAATAATGTAAATAGTGTACATAATACCTCATCTCAGAAATATGAACAGATACTGAAAGGCCGAAACGTTGTAATAAATATGGCAACAAAGATGAGGACAATAATCCGAATAATGTAAATAGTGTACATAATACATCTTCTCAGAAATATAGACAGATACTGAAAGGCCGAAACGCTGTAATAAATATGACAACAAAGATGAGGACAGATGATTAATGGAGAAATTCAGTTTTGTAGGCGTTAAAATTAACGAGCTATCCTTTGCCCCAGTTAAATACGGACTTGAAATACGGACATAAAATGATATTAGCATTTTTGTGACGAATAAAACGTCCAAACCGGTTTATCACACCTCACTTGTCAGAGTAAAAACTGAGGACGAAAATGTGCACAACGGCTAAAAAAATTATACAAACCCAAACATTAACTTGTAATTACCTTTAAGCCCACTAAACTGTAGTTTTTTTTTTTTCTGAGAGTGATGGCTGGTAGGACTTAATATACACTACTGTCTTTTTAGCTTTCAATTGATCATCGGTATTAGTCTTACCCAGCACTGGAAGTATGTCCGGGTTATATGACTGAGCACACAGCTGGCTTTTAATCAAAATCTATGAACTTGATACTTTAACACAACTATGAAAAAATTAAGTTGTGAATATACAACTAATACGTGTCTTTTTTGATTCAGGTTTTGGTCCGTTGTTTTTATTGACAGCATTGCAATGATATCTGAATTTTTAAATTTTATATAATTTATTAATTGTGTCTATTTAAAAATTCTAAAACACAGAGGACATTTTTACTTTTACTTCTAAATAATTGTCGCAAAATAAATTTTACATCTGCCCTGAAGAAGAAATACACCGATTAAGATTCATTTTTTTTCTTCTGTCTTTAATATATATATATATATATATATATATATATATATATATATAGTTTATGAAAAACTAGGTAATCCGTATGGGTAAACAGCAGTCCTTTAAAAGTAGAGTCTGATGATCCGCAGTCCTTTAAAAGGGCTGTGGTGAGATAATTTATTACATGGAACATTAAAGTGGTCTGTTTTTATTTAATATATATATATATATATATATATATATATATATATATATATATATATATATATATATATAGGCAGTATATCTTCATTCAATTACAATTACATTTGTAAATTACAATTATAATTTACCACTGAAGATTATCTTGGAAAAGATCTAAAGTACTTGGGTTCACAAAAACTACGACGACTACGTTGATGGATTTCATCTTAACATCAAGGAGCTCTTTAGAGAACTGTAGACGGCCAGTAGAAAATAAGTCGACACAATATATCTATATGATTCACTGAAACATATATGTATATATATATATATGTGTGCGTGTGTGGGGGGTGCTTAGATAGTCCGGGGAAAGAATGGCAAGATAAAGAAAACAACAGAAAATAATAATACTGACAATAAGACTTATAATATTTATTGCATATAATATTTATTGCATATTTGTAGTCCTTCAGGCCAAACGTAAGCATGATGAGAAAGATTTTAAAAATCAGAATTTTCGGGCACGCCTGTGCCCTTTATCAACGAGACAACAAATAAAAAAAAATGGAGTGGGACTTTCTTTTCCTTTGAAAGTTTTTTTTTTCTTCGCATGCGTTATATTACCGAAGAGATCTGATAGTCTTTGGCAGGTTGTATGTCACGATTAGACTTGCAGAAATATGATAAGTACCTCATATGCCACCGAACGAGTACAATTTGACAAGCAAAACAAACTCGCACAGTCAAAAATCAATTTATATTATATATATATATATATATATATATATATATATATATGTGTGTGTGTGTGTGTGTGTGTGTGTGCGTGCGTGTATATATATACCTTCTAACTTTCTGTCCTGGAGTAACAATGTGCCTCACAGGTTTCGCGTACGATTTCATTTACAAGTCTTTTTTTTTCAGCTACAGATATTTTATACAAACTTTTATGCTTTCAGAATAAAGGTATTTTATTTACATATATATTTTGTATATCATAAAATGCATTGTTGGTAATTAATTGCACTATAAAAATAAATTTTTATAACCTTTTATTGTTACATTGATTGTCATTTTGCCATAAAAATGTATTGATCATTATAAAATATACTGTGGATTTTTTGTTTGGGAGGTTCATCATTTGCCCAGGGTTAAGACCCAAACAGGTGCTACCACCCCGGGTCAGGGTGAACCTAGGAACAATAGGAATTAAGAGGTGGTTCCGTTCTACTTAAAAGTTCTAATCTTCCGATCAGAGACGTTGCTGCCGGATGTAGTTTATCGTCAAACCCAGGACGATTATATTCAATAAGAAATCCAGACTTGAAGTAGTATAATGATAATTTAAACTAAAAGTTCACATACATGTTCAGTTCATGAATCCCTGAATTATTTTCTCGATTGGCTCCTGATCCAACACGAGAAGCAAGTCTTCTTTTTCGATGTCCCGACAGAACGTGGAAACCTCATGTTCTTGTCTTTGTAAGGCTTGTCTTTTTGCAATCTCTCCGAATGGCTCCTCGTTGGGTAGTTTCTTTGCAGGTTTCTTCAGTCTCTCTTCCCTCCAATGTGTCCTGTGCGTATCAAATTATCCAAGTCTTCCTCCCTCTAGGAATTTTAATTGCATATTTCTGATTCTAACTATAGTGGAACAAATACATTGAATCGATAGCCTCGTCTACCGCGCCAGAAATATGTTTCTCACCTGAATCCACCCTCCAAATCTTCAAATCAACCATTCGACCTTGCATGGAATACTGGAGCCATATATGGTCTGGTACCCTCGCTATTCGTTTCGAGGTCCTCGACAAAATCCAGAGACGGATATGCAATGTGATGGATCCTTATCTGGCATCTCGTCTACAGTCACTTTCTCATAGAAGTGAAGTGGTTTCCCTCTGTCTTTTCTACAAATATTTTCACGGCAACTGCTAGGACGAGCTACTTTCTCTGGTTCCCAAACTGCATGAATTTAAGCGTGCTACTAGGTTGGCATCTCGTTCCCACCCTTTTACTGTCGAAACGGTTAAATGTAGCCGCCTCTTCTACTCCAACACCTTCTTATCTCGCACTCTCTTCCACATACTTGCTTCCCTGATAGCTATAATCTTCAAATATTCAAATGTAATGTCAATCGAGATCTTTTGATGCCTTGAGCTTGATTCCTGTCCTTCTCTTTATCCTTTTCCCAAACACTCCTCTTTACTCTTACTCTCACTCTCTGTAACCCCTTGCGTGATAATGGCACTCCCGCCTTTCTTGGGGCGTCAGTGGAACTTCTTTCCTATCACTTGCTTCCTTGATAGCTATAATCGACAAATATTCAAATGTAATGTTAATTGACATCTTCTAATGCCTTGACATTGATCCCTGTCCTTCTCTTTATCCTTTTCCCAAACACTCCTCTTTACACTTCTTCTCACGGCCTGTAACCCCTTGCGTGCTAGTGGCACTCCCGTCTTGCTTGGGGTGAAATATATAAAAAAACAAAAAAAGTTGTATTATTTGCTTCCAATTCCCTAACACTTCATTGTTGTCACGTGTTCAGTTCATGGCATCCTCATCATCCTTTTGTAGAACCACATTTCAGTAGATTCATGCTCTTCTCCATCTGTGGTGAGATTATCTAGTATTCGCTGACATCAAGGAGGAGCGACATTATATAACAATACAATACTCTTGTCCTGTTAATGTTCACTATCATTTCTTAATTCTTTGTCTACAATTTTTCTGTCAATTCCTTTGTTTTTCCTGTCTTCAGTTGCTTTTTGTGTGATGTTTTTGGTTCAAAGTTCAATCTATTTCATTTTTATCTCCCCTTTTTACGTGTCTCTCCTTCTTCTTCTTCTTCTTTATTTATTTATTCAATTTCTATTCTCGTTCCTCCATTTTTTTTCTTTCTTCTATTTTCGCATATGTCATATTCTCTTGCCTCTCGCTATCCGGAAATCTTTCTTCTTCTTCTTCTTCTTCTTCTTCTTCTTTAGTACTAAATTCATTTCGTTTCATTTTTCCTTTCCTTCTTTTTCTTCTTCTTTGGTATTAAATTCCTTTTATCTCATTTCTCTTTTCTTTCAAATTCTACTATCACATTATAACGCTTCTCTTTTCTTTCACTTCCTATATTCTTCTTCTTCTTCTTCTTCTTCTTCTTCTTCTTCTTCTTCTTCTTCTTCTCTGCCTCCAAATTTTTCTTTTCATCTTCCGCCTCAATTTCTTCTTCTTCAATATTAAATCCATTTTTCTCCATTTTCTCTCATTTTACTTTTCTTTTTCTACTTTTATTAACACATCTCTCATCTTCTCTTTTCTCTATCTTCTTCTTCTTCTTCTTCACTTCCCCCTCTACCTCCATATCCTTCTTCTTCTCATCCACCCCCTCCATCTTCTTATTCTTTAGTACTAAATTCATTTAGTTTCATTTTTCCTTTCCTATTGCTTCTAATATCATATTTTCCTTTTCTTTTCTTTCTCTATATTCTTTTATTTCTTCGCCACCACTTCCTCCTCCTCTTCCCCCTTCAGTATTAAATCCATTTTCTCCCGTTCTTCTTTTCTCTTTCTCCTTCTGTTGTCACATCCTCCCTATTTTCTCTCTATATATATTCTTCATATTCTTCTTCAATATTTTATAAAATTCCTTTCCTTTTCTCTTTTTTCTCTTCCCTCTTGAATTTTCCCTTCTGTCAATTTTTCTTTTCTCCTTGACTGCCAGATTTTATAGTTCTTTACGAAATTTACACCTTCGACGATCTTTATCGCCATTTCATTCTTACCAACCAAATTTCATTCCACATTTTTCCTTCACCTTTTTCATTCTCCCTTTTTTTCTTTCCCCCGTCGACAATCGCTTCACCATCTTCCTCCTTTCTCACCGAGTTAGTGTATCTCATTTTCTCCATTTTTCCTTTTCTTCACGCAAAATGTCTTCCCTCTTTAGAGCGACTGCGTCTTTTCAATCGACTAAGACACGTTCTGTTTGTCTACCCTGAAATTCTACATCTACTATCTACAGCCATTTTCCTTTACGATGTCTGTTTTTTTTTTTTTTTTATTATCGTGTCGATCAAAGACTTTCACACCTCCAAATTCTGTCGAAAAACTCATCAGCCATATGGAAACCGAATACCTGAGACATTTTCTTTTAACCATTTTTTTTTATAAACATTTTTGCTTTTATTTTACAATTCTTTTTAACTTACAACGACTTCTACAGCGTCCTCCCCTCCCGCCAACCACTTGTCTCCTCAGGAATTCGTTGAAAAGTCAAGACACAGAAATATTTCCTGAAGTTTTTTTTCATGTATATATATATATATATATATATATATATATATAAACACGCACATATATATATATATATGCAGGGGGTGTAATTTTTTAAATAGCGTATGGCTTTTATAGTTTAATTTTTTTTTGGGTTGATTTTTTTTCTTTTTTTTTGTTCTTTCGGATAAGTTTCTCTTGTATTCACACTTTTTAACAATCTCTTTCACACGCAAAAGAAAAACACTTAGATTCACTACTGCGATGTAAACACCTCTTTGTCTCATCCATACTTACGCTATTATACACTTTTCCCTTCTGATATAATTTCAGCTCTCTCCTTTTCCATCGACTATCAATATATATATATATATATATATATATATATATATATATAATAAAATTATAATACACACACACATATATATATACGCACACATAAACACACACAATATACATATATATATATATATATATATATATACCCGAATAAAATATACCGAATATATTTTGTGTGATGTGTGTGTATGTGTGTATATACATATATATATATATATATATATATATATATGTGTGTGTGTGTGTGTGTGTGTGTATATCTGTGTGTGTCCGTGGGCGTGTGTGTGTGAATATATATGTGTGTTATGAAGCAATAATCAAAATTCAAAGCATATATTTTATTCGAAACAGGTGATTCGAGTTAGAAAATAACATCTTGTATTTCATATCTGTCTATCTATCTCTTTTCATATCTATCTATCTATCTATCTATCTATCTATCTATCTATGATCACAGTCTGTACCTATCCATATATCGATCTATCTCATAGTTTCATTATCTATCTATCTATCTATCTATCTATCTATCTATCTATCTATCTAAGCAAAGCAGAAGCAATTTTCAAATGCTGAAATTATTATATAATAAGTGAAACTCGGACTTGTGCAAGATATTACGTATATTTCTTAAATAGCTATGTTACTTAACAGTGAACACCGTTTTTTTCTTACATTATTGAGTATTTATACGTATTTGTATGAGATCGCTCGCTCGTATACCTGCCTATATTTACCCATTATCTCTCTCTCTCTCTCACTCTCTCTCTCTCTCTCTCTCTCTCTATATATATATATATATATATATATATATATTACGATTAAGCTTTTTATTTAATTTTTCTTGTGTTTTCTTTTCTGGACACAGAGTGACTAGAAACTGTTTAAATGTTCTGTAATTCCGAGCACTTTCGGCTATATTTTTAGTCATCATCAAGATTGATGTTATTTTTTCAATTTAATTAAGTGTGTGCTTTGTGTGTATATTTTTACTATTAGAGAGATTATTTTCCGATCACAGTCAGCACATTATGGCCGTGTTTGTTGTTAATAACATTAAGTTTTGGCTTTTTCTTTTTTATTATTAAAACTTCTCTTATTTTTAATCGTTTTATACATGTGGATCAGGTTATTATGCTTGTATTTTCTACTAGTATGTTTCGGCTGGAGTCTGGTAAGTTTGTGCCTATTTTAAATGGATTCTAATAGAGCTGTGGTCAGATAGGTGTAACGTAAGGCGTCTAGTTAAGCATGTAGTTGTGTGACCTATGTAATTATTTATGAGTCCGCTGTGATCAGGAACACAGATCCTTAAGGGGCCTTTGAACTCATAAATAATGTGCGTTCTTTGTAATTTTGATTTTGTGTTGTTATTTTTGAGGATAACGTTCGCTGTTTCAAATTTCTTTTAGTAAATAATTTGATGTTTTATTCGAATATCTATCTATCTATCTATCTATCTATCTATCTATCTATCTATCTATATATATATATATATATATATATATATGTGTGTGTGTGTGTTATAATAGTTTTATTATAAGAGATTATAATAAAAACATTTTACATTGCTACACAAAATCGTTCATGTTTCAATTAGATAGATAGATAGATAGATAGATAGATAGATAGATAGATAGATAGATAGATAGATAGATAGAATTCCTTCGTCTACAAACCGGTATTCTTTATTCTAAGAAAACCAAGATGGAGACAAAAGAATTCATTTTATCCATAACTTCAAGCACAATACTGAATACCTCATTCAAAAATTGTGAAAATTCGATCAAAATTACCAGACACACCTTGTCAATTCTTTTTCATCAAATTTATTTAGTTGAATACTTTCTACCTAAATATACCTTATATATATATATATATATATATATATATATATATATATATATATATATATATATATAATCAATACATACATACACACATATATACACACATACACATATACACACATATTTTACAAAAAATCTAGACTTACTTAGCAAGAATAATAAACTGAATAATATACTAAAAACAATCAAAATAAAGAGCAAACG
>CAHIKZ030000905.1:650000-665000 GCA_903632075.3 Acanthosepion pharaonis | reverse complement strand
CATGTGCATCATTACAGGTTTAGCTGGGCCATTTATGAAACTCGTCTTGATCTCAGCAGATGTTCAAAGAATCCGCTCCGTTACACAACCGCAGCATAAAACAAAGAAATGCTACAAGCACCGTTAAAAAGGGTCTCTTCCACCCTGACGTATGGAAGGTTCTGGGTGGGATCGAAATAAGGGGGTGGTGTATGATTAATGTAGGCACAAAAGTCTTCCAAGAATATCCACTGAGTTGGGCAAATGTCTTTGGTACAGCTACGAAAAGAGGAAATTAATGATACTGAAATTCATTAATTTATGTGTCGAATGGGGCTGAGGAATGCCTCTCAAATGCAGGTCTCGTTATCCATAAGAAGAGTTATGCTGCTGTTCCATTGAGAAATTACTATCAGGACGACGCTGGGAATAACTTTACATTCCGATTGCGTCAGAAAACCTCTAGGAACCGCCCAGGATTCACCCGCCACATGAAAACTCAAATAAAAGCTGAACAGAATTTAAAAAAACAAAAAACAAAAAAGAAACAAAAAAAGCCCCCCAAAAACATGCGATGCTCGGCACAGAATAAATTAGGTTCCATTGCAAGTCACGTGCTGACTTCAAGAGCTATTTTTTATGTAAGTCTGTTCATATCTATCAGTGTCAGTCTGTTCATATATATATATATATATATATATATATATATATATATATATATATATATATATCATATCTGTCTCTCTTCATATCTAGCTATCTATCTATCGATGTCAGTCTCTTCATATCTATCTATTTCTCTCGCTCTCTCTCTCTCTCTCTCTCTCTCTATATATATATATATATATATATATATATATATATATAGATAGATAGATAGATAGATAGATAGATGTACACTACAGTTGAATAGTTTTTGTTTTTTTTAAATTGACCTAAAACTAGTTAGAGTAGAACTTTAAATTAAAAAAAAAACAAAATTATTATACTTTGTTAAATAAATTTGGATGTGTGTATATATATATATATATATATGTATGTATATATATATATAAATGTATATATATATATATATATATATATATATATATATATATATATATATATATATATATATATATATATATATATATATATATATATATATATATATATATATAAAGTGTGTGTTTTGTGTAAGACTCTTGAGCACATATGCATAATATATGTTATCGCCACCGAATGTGCGGTGGGTAAAGACTCAACTCGAGTTCGAATTCCAGTTGAACCCATTACATTCGCTTATGTGCTAATACCCTTGGGAAAGGTATGAATCCTCTTGTTCTCTCTCCCTTGCTATGGGCAAATAGCCAAAAAGGCCGGGTTCTATAGCCTTGGCTGGCAATTGGTCTACCGCAGAAAGAAATGGCAACCGAGAACGTTGAAAAAATAATCTTCTTTGTCAGTCATGTATCGAAAGATACATGATCGCCTAAGCGTGTATCATGCATGGCACATAACTGACTGTCTGACTGACTTATATATATATATATATATATATATATATATATATATATAGTTAGTTAGTTAGTTAAAACCTAGAGAGCCAGACAATACTGTTAGTTTCACCTAAGCCGATCCTCAGGGAAGGCCTTCTCTGATGATCCGCTTAGATGAAACCTAGGTAGGTTTGTCTGGCTCTCTAGGTTTTAAGTAGGTCTGCTCTAATTAACGTATTGAGCACTTTATTTAGTTATTTTGCTTACTCGTATCGTTTTTTTTTTCTTTGGACTTTGGACGTGGATGCTAGACGATTATCTTCGGCTGACAGACATGTTCTTTGTTCTTTCTTTTTATTTTTTTTTTAGATCTTTTTTTTACCCCTTTGTTATTGGTTTGATTATTCGCAAATCAAGACACCGAAGGTTTTCCGGACGAGTATAATTTGTTATACTTATAAGATTATTACTAGTTCATATATATATATATATATATATATATATATATATATATATATATATATATATATATTTGTTCAGTGCGCTTAATGTATAATTTCAAAAGTAGTTTCAATTCCCCAAAAAATAAAGTTATGCAGTAACAGAAGACACTGTATTAAAAAAAATGAGATAAATTAAAACAAATAAATTAAATAATATATAATACATTCTAAAATGTCAAAATATTCATATATGTCAATGTATGTCCTGAGGCAAAATTGCGGTTTGCGAAAACAATAGGTTTCCCTATTTCTTTAAGGCTATTAAATTAGAATTCTAAAAAGCATAAATCACCTATTGTGATAGCATATTAGACCTTTCCTTATTGATACTGAATATTGCAGCGTAAGTATAGTACCCGTCAAAAATAAGAGGTTTTTAGGCATATATTGGCGTTTGTGTCTAAGATCGAGTTATACGCGTAATCTGCTTCGGATTAGATCATTGCTTGCTGCTTAAAAATAAAATGTTTTATCCATACGTCGTTCCTCGTATCAAAATGCCACTTTCCAGTCAGCTTCATTGGATCAAATTTAAAAATCGTATAAAAATGTCACATATAAAGCTAAATGGTATAGCACGTCAGATCAAACGAAGTTTTCCGTATAGGAATACAGGCTCGATTCCTGTAGTGGAATGCGAATTTTTATGAAATTTCTCGAACATTAAAAATGATGAATTTAATTAATAATGTTTAATTAAAAAAAAACAAAAAACATTTATTTAATAAAATGTATCTATCAAAATGAATTGACTCTAGGAAGAAAGAAGAGAAAAAAGAGAAAGACCGAGAAAAAAGAGAGACTGAGAGAGAGAGAGATAGAGAGAGAGAGGGTGATATAAACAGATAAACTGACTATTAAAGATCGAATATAAACAAACTATTTTATATATATATATTTATATAAATATATATATATATATATATATATATATATATATGAAGAAATATAGTTTTAAGGTGTGCTATACTTATGAGATACAGTGCTCAATATCAGAGACAGAGCGAATGTAAATATAAATAAATATAAATATAAAGGTGAACATTCCCGGCCAGACGATTGCGTCTAGCATGAAACAGCCTGTCGCCTCTGAGTGTTGACTTCAATTTTCACATTTATATATATATATAGGAGTTTCTATTCTATGATATCTATATTTGTTTATATATATATATATATATATATATATATATATAAAAAATGGACAAAGTCAACAATTTATTTATTAAAAGACATTTTTTATGTTTTAACGTTCTTTTTTATAGATACAAGTATTTAAGTCAATGCTCTATTTAAATAAACAGTATTAAATAACATTTACTGGCCTGAATGTCCGAGAAATTTTCAAAGGACGAATATTTTCTATGAAAATTTCTCGGACATTCAGGCCGGTAAATGTTATTTAATACTGTTTATTATAAACAGAGCATTGACTTAAATACTTGTATCTATAAAAAAGAACGTTAAACATAAAAATGCCTTTAATAAATATATAGAGATAGATAGATAGCATAGAATATAAAGTCCTATATTTTAATGCCAATAAGTGAAGCACAAGCAATTAAGAGACGCGTACAGAGAAATACTACAAAGTTCAGTAGATACGATAAACTTTTTTTTACAATTCTGAGCAACCACCTCTCCAAAATTAAATAATTAGTTTCTAGAACCTGATTGGATAGCAGAGGTCCCGTAATGTGCTCTCTACGACGTCCGTGCGGTTGAACTCCAAGTAGATTGGGAAATAGGACAGGGTTTGGTTTATAAGTACTTTGATGCGCAAAACTAAGATAGATTCGTGAACCAATTCGCTATTAGAGATAAAATTGGCTCGCCAGCCACAGTCAGAGACCAGATCTGAAACGGAACAATCATTGAACCAGACCAGCCTCGATTATCAATAATGGCACACGTACCATGACAACGCGTATGTCAGTGATGATTTTTCTACATAAAAAAGCAATGACGAAAGTAAATCTCGTATACTCTCTCTATTCACTGTGTTTTGAAAATTTCTGCTGTCGCACGCAGTCAGAAGTCACACATATGTTTCATTAGCGTGCTCTTTACACACACACAAATATTAGCGTACATATGCTCTCGAACTTTGCAGACTCACTTGCGGCAATCAAACTAATGGTCCCTTCGTAGCCACAACAAAGACAATTGAATTCTAATATTTAAATACATAATATCTACTGAATAATGACTATTGCCATATTTAACTTAGTCTTCTTTTTTCCGAAGATAATTTCCTTGCGGTGTTTATTAATAGTTTGGTTTGTAATTGGGGACATGATACTCACATTTTATTTTTCCACCTAAACTCCGGTTAGGCTGAGCCCCAAATAGTGAATAGACCCAGATAGATAGATAGATAGATAGATAGATAGATAGATAGATAGATAGATAGATAGATAGATAATGAATAGACTGAGATAGATAAATTATGAATAGACTGAGATAGATAGATAGATAGATAGATAGATAGATAGATAGATAGATAGTGAATAGCCTGACATAGATAGATAGATAGATAGATAGATAGATAGATAGATAGATAGATAGATAGATAAGCAAGCTGAGAGATAAATTATGAATAGACTGAGATAGATAGATAGATAGATAGATAGATAGATAGATAGATAGATAGATAGAAAGAAAATGACTAGACAGAGATAGATAATTAGGTAGGTTGATAATGAATAGACTGAAATAGATAGATAAATAAATATGTAGATGTGAATAAAAAGATATATATATATATATATATATATATATATATATATGAGAGAGAGGATAGAGAGGTAACAATTGCGTTTTGCATATGTTTATTAATGATATATCTAAATGCATGTGCATATCGTATGGTTATGCATTAAACTAGTTTTATATGCAATGTAAAATTGATCGATGTTGGTAGTGGCTACAAATATTTCCAAAATATTTCCCATACTTTCAGAATATGCAGATGGTATATATTAATATTTTACATAAATAATTCCTTTCAAACAATTTACCTTAAAGAATTTCTGGTTGCAGTTCATTTATTTTTATTTTGCTTATCGCGTATTCTAGAAACGGAATTTTTTTTTTCTTTTTTTGGTTTTGATTTCTGAGAGATAGATTCGCTAAAACATTCTTATCTTTATCATAAAACCGACAGTCAGTTTCTCTTTGGAGATAATTTTGTTGAAAATGAATTTCAAGGAAGTTCCTTTCTTTCTTTCTTTCTTTCTTTCTTTCTTTCTTTCTTCTTCGTTTCTTTCTTTCTTTCTTCCTTGCTTTCATTCTTTCTTCCTTCCTTCCTTCCTCCCTTTCTTTCTTTCTTTCTTTCTTTCTTTATTTATTTCCTTCCTGCCTTCTTTCCTTTCTTTCTTTCCTTCCTTCCTTTTTTCTTTCTTTTTTCTTTCATTCCTTCTTTGCTTCTTTCATTCTTTCTTTCTTCCATTCTTTCTTCATTCCTTCCATTCTTTCTTCTTTCTTTCTTTTCTTTCTTTCTTTCTTTCTTTCTTTGTCCCTTCTTTCTTTCTTTCTTTCTTTCTTTTTTTTCATTCCTTCCTTCCTTCCTTTCTCCCTTTCTTTCTTTCTTCCTCCCGTTCTTTTCTTTCTTTCTTTCTTTCTTTCTTTCTTCTTTTATCTCTACTACATTCTATATATGATTGATAATTTATGGCCTTATCATTTGTGTCATTTTCATTATAAAATTCATCGATGTCATTTTTCTAATGCTGGGTGCTGCAGAAATACATCCCACAAATACCTCTCAGAGTTACCTAATAGAAATACCTCTCACATAATGCTAAGACTTTAGCTAACTAACAACACCCTTGCCATTAACGTCTTACCATTAATTTCTAGTGGGTAGATGTGGGAGCCGTAAAGTAAGACCGACTTGACGTTGGTGTTGAAGATCCGGATCTTGTTGTAAAGCGAGTGTGATGTTGATCTCCACATTGCCAGCAGAATGTTGATAGCGTGTCGGGTTTTGTTGATTCGTCACTCGATAAAGCTTGAAACCTAGTGGGTAACCAACACCAACACCCAGCAACTTCAGGCATTTACTGGCCGATGTTTCAGGAAACCATCAATATCAGGGAAGTCGAACCCAACTGGAACAGTCGTCTCATCAACGACCAAACAGCCACACACACACCGCAAGGCTGTGGAAGACAGGCCCAGAATCCACAACAAGCATCCCAAACTGTGGGACAGGACCAGACAAGCCCGAGATTGACATCAAGAAACCAAAATGGCGATGGAACACTTCGCCACTAGTGTCACCACCTTGACTGAATCCACAAGGAAAGTTCTCCAACGACCAACTGTCACCACCAGACAGGCCCTTCGACTGGAATTCAAGTAACGGAAATCATCGCCAACGACCAACTTCTGGGACCAGGCACCAGACAATCCCAACGGAATCGCCAACGATTGACATCAAGAAACCAAAATGGGGATGTATCAAGTCACCAAAATGGGGATGTATCAGTCACTTCGCAAAGCCTGCTTCTAGTGTCACCAGGCAGGTCCTTGACTGGAATCCACAAGGAAAGTCATCTCCAACGACCAACTGTGCTACAGGACCAGACAAGCCCCAATCGAGATTGACATCAAGTAACGGAAATGGCGATGGATCGGCCACACACACCGCAAGCCTGCTTCTAGTGTCACCAGGCAGGCCCTTGACTGGAATCCACAAGGGAAGTCATCTCCAACGACCAACTGTGGGACAGGACCAGACAAGCCCCAGTCGAGATTGACATCAAGAAACGGAAATGGGGATGGATCGGCCACACACTCCGAAAGCCTGCTTCTAGTGTCATCAGGCAGGTCCTTGACTGGAATCCACAAGGGAAGTCGTCTCCAACGACCAACTGTGGGACAGGACCAGACAAGCCCCAATCGAGATTGACATCAAGTAACGGAAAATGAAGATGGTTCGACCACACACTCCGAAAGCCTGCTTCTAGTGTCATCAGGCAGGTCCTTGACTGGAATCCACAAGGGAAGTCGTCTCCAACGACCAACTGTGGGACAGGACCAGACAAGCCCCAATCGAGATTGACATCAAGTAACGGAAAATGAAGATGGTTCGACCACACACCCGAAAGCCTGCTTCTAGTGTCATCAGCAGGCACTTGACTGGAATCCACAAGGGAAGTCATCTCCAACGACCAACTGTGGGACAGGATCAGACAAGCCTCAATCGACATTGATATCAAGAAATCAAAATGGGGATGGATCGGCCACAACCTGCAAGCCTGCTTCTAGGCCAGGCAGGCCCTTGACTGGAATCCACAAGGGAAGTCATCTCCAACGACAAACTGGCAGGACCAGACTGGAATCATCAAGAAACGGAAATGGGGATGGATCGTCTCTTCTAATCAGGCCAACTGTGCGACCAGGACCAGACAAGCCCCAATCGAGATTGACATCAAGTAACGGAAATGGCGATGGATCGGCCACACAACCTGCAAGCCTGCTTCTAGTGTCACCAGGCAGGCCCTTGACTGGAATCCACAAGGGAAGTCATCTCCAACGACAAACTGTGGGACAGGACCAGACAAGCCCCAGTCGAGATTGACATCAAGAAACGGAAATGGGGATGGATCGGCCACACACTCCGAAAGCCTGCTTCTAGTGTCATCAGGCAGGTCCTTGACTGGAATCCACAAGGGAAGTCGTCTCCAACGACCAACTGTGGGACAGGACCAGACAAGCCCCAATCGAGATTGATATCAAGTAACGGAAAATGAAGATGGTTCGACCACACCTCCGAAAGCCTGCTTCTAGTGTCATCAGGCAGGTCCTTGACTGGAATCCACAAGGGAAGTCGTCTCCAACGACCAACTGTGGGACAGGACCAGACAAGCCCCAATCGAGATTGACATCAAGTAACGGAAAATGAAGATGGTTCGACCACACACTCCGAAAGCCTGCTTCTAGTGTCATCAGCAGGCACTTGACTGGAATCCACAAGGGAAGTCATCTCCAACGACCAACTGTGGGACAGGATCAGACAAGCCCCAATCGACATTGATATCAAGAAATCAAAATGGGGATGGATCGGCCACACACACCGCAAGGCTGCTTCTAGTGTCATCAGGCAGGCCCTTGACTGGAATCCACAAGGGAAGTCGTCTCCAACGACCAACTGTGGGACAGGACCAGACAAGCTACAATCGAGATTGTCAAAAAGTAACGGAAATGGGGATGGATCGGCCACACACTCGGCAAGACTGCTTCTAGTGTCACCAGGCAGGCCCTGGACTTGAAGGGAAGCGAAAAGTGGGTTGATCAAAACAGACTTGGCACAGAAGTGTTGACGCAGAGGTGCAGGTAGCCGACACGACCTGGGCCGAGCTGAACAGGATCGCCCGGAACCGCGTCCGTTGGAAAGGTGTTGTTGCAGCCCTATGCTCCCCAATGAATCAAGAAGTATAACAATATATGTAGGAGGTATATCTGTCATACCCTGTATAATATTTCTATACGTCTACATGACCAGAAAGATGTGACTATATGACTCGTTTCATTGTATAAAACGTATTTCCTGCGTAACTCCCTTGTAAGTAGAAAATTTCATTTAGATGGATTTCTACCCCAGAAATGAATTACTACTTTGTGGAACCAAATACTATATGCCCACCACCCTGAACTTATTCAAATCAAGTGTTAATCACTATCTATTCTCTTTATACACCAAATCTCCTTTAACTTCATATCACGCATTGCTCTACCATGAGTGGCTCTTGAGACGTTTGTTAAATTAATTTTAGCAAAAATTGTTTATTACACATTGCGACTTCTCTAATTCTAATATGTGACTATGCAAGTGCTTTTTATACTAACATGACTAATGTTTTATATTAATGTAACTATGTGAATGACCTGCTAAAAAATATTTGATTGGTGCATAATTATCACAAAACGTGACTATCTGACAGATATGATAAAATATGGCTACGTGACTGATCTAATAAAATGTGATTCTATGACGGATCTTATAAAATGTGATTTTGTAACAGATTTTATAAAACGTGACAGTCTTATAAAATGTGATTCTGTAACTGGTTTATAAAATGTGATTCTGCGATTGGTTTTATAAAATGTGATTCTGTGATTGATTTATAAAATGTGATACAGTAACTGGTTTATAAAATGCGTGACTGGTTTATAAAATGTGACACTGTGATTGGTCTTATATACGTGACTGGTCTTATAAAATGTGATAAAGTGACCGATCTTAATTAATAAATAATATAAAATGAATTACTACTTTGTGGAACCAACTCCTGCATGCCCACCACCCTGAACCTATTCAAATCATGTGTTAATCACTATCTATTCTCTTTATACACCAAATCTCCTTTAACTTCATATCACACATCTCATTCAGAATTGCTCTACCATGAGTGGCTCTTGAGACTTTTGTTAAATTAATTTTAGCAAAAATTGTTTATTACACATTGCGACTTCTCTAATTCTAATATGTGACTATGCAAGTGCTTTTTATACTAACATGACTAACGTTTTATATTAATGTAACTACGTGAATGACCTGATAAAAAATATTTGATTGGTGCATAATTATCAGGCGTTTTTCAAACAATATTTTATGAAAAAAGGAACATAACAATTCAGCAACAACATTTTTGACTGATTATTTCGGAGCGTATAATTACCGACAGGAATTTTTATAATCTGAAAAAAGATATTTTTTTTTTAAAAACGTAATCAAAAGAGCAATTTTTATTAACAAATAACTCTCCTACAAAAACGCCTGATAATTATGCACCAACCCAATATATGACTATATGGCTTACAAAAAATAACAGGTCTTATTACAAAACGTGACTATCTGACAGATATGATAAAATATGGCTACGTGACTGATCTAATAAAATGTGATTCTATGACGAATCTTATAAAATGTGATTCAGTAACATATCTTATAAAACGTGATGCCGTAAATAGTCATATAAAGTTTGATTCTGTAACTGGTTTATAAAATGTGATACTGTGATTTGTCTTATAAAATGCGATTCTGTAACTGATCTTTATTAAATGTGATTCCGCGATTGGTTTTATAAAATGTGATTCTGTGATTGATTTATAAAATGTGATACAGTAACTGGTTTATAAAATGCGTGACTGCGACACTGTGATTGGTCTTATAAACGTGGCTGGTCTTATAAAATATGATAATGTGACCGATCTTAACTAATAGATATACTAAAATATAATAAATATCATTTACAGGTCATAGTCGAATTACAACCACATTTGGTCATGATCTCTTTGTCGTAAATCGAACTGCTCACAAGTCGGCCTGTAATTAATTTTGCAGTCACTTTATCTTCTTTAGGAATAATTGTAGGTTTTATAAAAAATTTTCTTTCTTTTTTTACATTTGATGCCATTTGAAGGTGTTTTTCCACGCGTCCACCTCGCAATAGAATGTGACACAAGGTCGAAATTTTAATGTGGCTGTCGGCAAAGCCGAAGAAAAAAAAAGCGCTGATATAATTTGTATCATCTCTTCATAATCAATTTATAATTTTCTATGAATAATTCTCGGACATTCAGGCCGATAAATGTCGTTAATACTGTTTATTATAAACAGAACCAGAATATATAAATATATATATGGAATAAATTATGACCATGGAATATGAGTGTTTAAGACTTTTTATTATATATATATATATATATATATATATATATATATCCATATATATATATATATGTCCACATTGTGTCGAATGGAAAAAAATCACTTACTATAAAGGTAACTTACATTAACCAGAAAAATGGCTTAGACAGAAGCGTCTATCTTTTAAATTTTGATTTTTAATGTAACTATAATAACAAAAACATTTCGATTTCATTTTTGCCTTGAAAAAGTCGGAAGATGAAACATACTCGGCAAAATCTAAGATTTTTTTCCAATTGTCATTTTATACCATATATATATATATATATATATATATATATAATTATTTATTTAAAAATTATAACATAAATATGTTATAAAATCACTACAAAAATAGCCATTTTGTTTCAACACCTCCGGTGTCTTATCAGGTGATGATGTTGAATATAAAATAAATGGTTTTAAAAGTTTCAAATTAATTAACGAGGGGAAAACGCTGTTACAAAAGCTAGAATGACCAATCAAAACACAAGTATAGGAGAATTCAAAAAACTTGACAACGAAGTAAGGTTATAATAGCTATTAAGAGCTTTAAAGTTGGGGTTATACTAAAAAAGAATTTATTCTAACCAATAAGTATTAAATTATATGATAAAATTTGATATTAAAATTAAAAGTAAAAAAATTACCAAATTTAGACTCTAAATTTAATCTGTATTAAGTTTAAAATTATAAAATTGCTGAGGAGAAAAGAAAAAAAATACATATGTTATTCAATTTATTTCTTCATTGAAATTACGTTAGAATAGACGCTAATATTGGTTGATCTTCCCGTATACATTTTAATCCCAAGTGTGTGAGTGGGGTGCTAACCCCTCGCGTAAAACAATACAAACTCACTCAGATTATTATACATAAGCAGCCAGACATATTTAGATATATACACACACACAAAAGTGACGAGACAGGAAACATCTCCACGGCCCTTTATAAAAAAAAAAAAAACGCACACATACAAACATACACAATTAAATGTGCATGTATTTTCTATACACATAGACACCGATAAATACTTGGATACCTATATATATATATATATATATATATATATATATATACATACAATTAAGTTATGAAGAACTTGGTAATCCGTATGGGTAAACCCAAGGAGGATAAAATCCTGAGAGCTCAATATAAATCCAGGGCTAATATTTACATAATATTAAAGTGGTCTGTTTTTCTTTTATATATATATATATATATATATATATATATATATATATATATATATATAGCAGTAGAGCCCGGTGTTGCCCGGGTATGTAACAGTAAGAGATAGATCAAGTATCGACCATCATAAAGACTGAAAAATAAAATTGACAAAGATTATTGTTTAAGGTTGACGGACACGCAGGTCTTAATTAGATTTTTTTTTGTTTTGTTTTGGTCAAACCCAAACTCAAACAAAAACATTGTTTTCAATCGTTATGAGTCTACCGATTGAATAGAATTTTATTATAAACAAGTGTCTTGTAAATGGAATTTTTAAAGCAGTCTGAATGTAAAAATAAAAGAAAAATTGTGCAAGACAATAGGAAACACTACCTGCCAAAAAAAAAGTTTTTATTGAAAATCGGTTGAAAAATGTAGGAAATCCGATCCCATATAAACGAAACACAACACACACACACACACACACACACACACACACACACACACACACACACACAAAACAAACAACCAACCTGGGTTTTATAATAAAGTATAACTCGATAACTCGATATTAATAAGTATAACTCGATATGAGTTGTCCCCCTTTCATTAATGCCTCTTAATCGTGTTTTCAAATTGATTTTGTGCAAAAACAATTGTGTTTTTCCAATTTTTGGCGCTGTCAGAACCACTGCAAGGTAATTTTACGTAGTCCTTTGAAGTTTTATTGAAATCAGTTTGAAAAATGTAGGAAATCCGATCCAATATATAAACGTACAGACACACACACACACAATTATGCGTTTTATTATATATATATATATATATATATATATATATATATATATATATATATATATATATATATGTCAACATTGAAGTCAACACTTAGAGAATGCCGGCTATTTCATGTCTGACGATGGCGCCGAGAATGAAACAGTCTGTTGCCTCTAAGTGTTGACTTCTATGTATAATTTTATATTTACACACGCTCTATCTCTGATATTGAGCAATTTATCACATAAATATAGCACGCCTTAAGATTATTTCTTCATATATATATATATATATATATATATATATATTAAAAATCTAGGTGGGCAGTGACCTACCCCGATTACAAGTTTCATACGCTTTAACGCAAACGTCAGGCGGCCGGTGGCTCTACTTCGTAAAATAGGTCACTTACACCACCAGGCATCCGAGATGGTGAACAAAACAAATTCGCAAGGATGTGGGAAACCTATCCGATCAAGATGAATAAATCCGAAAGCCAAAACATAAAAAAAAAAAAAAAATTCAACTTGAAACAGCTTGCCGGTGTGGCAAAAAAAAGTGCGCAGTGACTTAGCGTACAATAGCACCACGGTCAGAGGAGGTTTAGAGCTCCAAGCAAAGAAGAGGTCTGCAATACCGGACCATTAAAGTTACCCACGTCAAAGTATATACGATTAGAGAAAAATAATAAGCAGCTTTCAAAACAGCCTGATCGAACTTTGCAGAAAACTGTGCTGAATGCCCGAAAACTGAAAGTGCTTTAATATATTTCAAAATCCAGGTGGAACTGCGTCCTGGGTAAGGAGATCCAAACAGCAAGGCCTATGACCAGGAGGTTTTGAGGAGCGGAAAACCACTTCTTACTGGCTCGTGTTCTCAGGTTCACCTAAACCCGGGGTGAAGGCATATCTTTAGATCGCAGCTATGGACAAATATTCAACCATTCAAACTGGACTCAACACACTGTAAAAATGTCAACAAAGGTTTTAATACCAGCTATATAGTTTTGTGAAAAAATTACCAGCAATACATTTTTGAAAAAAAAAAAATATTACCAACAATAAAAATCTTGCCGGCATTAAATAACACATTGAGGTGTTGATATGCCGTAAAACAGAACAAACCCAACCAAACCAAGTGGGGTTGAATACTTTTTTACTAATAAAAAAGAATAAGAAATTCACAAAGTCATCTGCAAACAGTCGCTTATTTAAGTCCAATATGAGAGAACATTTTTGAAAGCTAAATATTCATAAATACAAATTTAAAGAATTCGCTGTCTGAGAAGAATTTCGAATCATACATGTTGCTATTCATTGGAAATGAATTTTCAGACGAATTGGATAGAGAAGCAATTATTGGCACACTCGACAGTTATCTAGTGAACACAAAGGATTGCTCTTAATACAGGGTGTCCATAAAGTCTGTGTGCAATTTAAAATACTAAAGTATTTGAAATTGCACACAGACTTTATGGAAACCTTATATAGTCGACTGCATGACACGCTCCATTGTGATTTTGAACTATCTGTCAATATATACATTGTGCTGTAAATTATTTAAAATTCATCAACCAATTTCTTAAAACTTAAATGGAAATTCAATATTAACATTCTTTATTTGCATTTATCTGCCGCCAATAAGATGTAAAGTACATGTAAAATGTCAGAAATACACATTAGTTTTCACCAAGAAAAGCACCCTCCATAGTTTACCTTGACTTTCACAGTCTTGAAAATATTTTTGAGCGTTTTTAAATTTAAATATTTTGAAAGCCTAATGATATTTTTTTTAACTAAATACATGACACAACATTAAATCCTTACATTTAGGTTATTAAAGTCCATCAGGAGATGGGACAAGTTGTTAAAAAAAAAAAGTATTCCTTTTCTCTTTGCCCACACAGGCACCCTACTATATATATATATATATATATATATATATAAATTATAATTATTTTTTTATAAAAAAATTATAAATATAAGTATGTTATAAAATCACTACAAAAATAGCCATTTGTTTCAACACACTCTGTGTCTTATCAAGTGATGATGTTGAAAATAAAATAAATGGTTTTAAAAAAGTTTCAGATTAATTAACGATCCTACACATATGTATTGAGCACTCTTTTAAGAATAGTAATTGTTGGTTATTGGAATTCATTCCGTATATACCAATTATATACTTGGATATATATATATATATATATATATATATAAAAGCCCTCATTTTGTCTTAATGTTTATGGAATGTACTCATCTGGGCTGAGAATTTTCTCATGTCTTTTGTGCGTGTTTAAATATTCTGTTGGCAAATCTTAAAGACAAGAATAACGAGGAGAGATTGCAGCTGAAGTTTAACATATTCATGGACCGGAGTTAAGACATTTTTT
>CAHIKZ030000905.1:635000-645000 GCA_903632075.3 Acanthosepion pharaonis | reverse complement strand
AAATTAATTGATTTAAAATATGTTTTTTTCCACTATACACAGTTCTAACCACGTTTCAAAATGGAAGCTAAAAAGCACGAATTTAATTTTGCAATTAAATTAAAGACATTAGTTCCATTTCATAATTTTAAAAGTTACTCCAAAATTCGCTTCAGTTTTAGACCCACTGGACTGACAGGGTGTAATCGATTTCTGTTTTTTCCTCAGATTAGGTCATTTGCAGTGGTGTGCAGTAATATGAATCTATTTTGGTGTATAGTTTCTGTAATGTACTCATAAGGTATTTACAAAAGCATTATATAAACCCTTGTGCAAATTAATTGAAACAACCGCTTTAGTTTCCTTTCTTTCATCATACGGTCAGTTTTAGACCCACTGGAGTGACAGGGTGTAATCGATTCCTATTTTTTCCTCAGATTATGTCATCTGCGGTGGTGTGCAGTAATATGAATCTATTTTCGTGTATAGTTTCTGTAATGTACTCATAAGGTATTTACAAAAGCATTATATAAACCCTTTTGCAAATTAATTGAAACAATCGCTTTTGTTTCCTTTCTTTCAACATACGGTCAGTTTTAGACCCACTGGACTGACAGGGTGTAATCGATTTCTATTTTTCCTCAGATTAAGTCATTTGCAGTGGTGTGCAGTAATATGAATCTATTTTCGTGTATAGTTTCTTTAATTGGCCTTGAAAAATATTTACGTCATCCGTGATTGCACCCTTTTTTAATCACGCCCACACACTATTGTTTCGACTGTCAACATAGTTGTCCTAGACCCATTGGACTGCGATGGAATTACTCTATTTTACGCAAATTAAGTAATGCTGCACGAAGATAATTGCAATCTATTTTCGTGTATGGGCAAATCAAAGTCATAAATATTTACAAAACTCTTCTATTTATATCCAGTCGAGATCTGTGGTAAATCTGCTTTTGTTTCAACTTCTTGGAATGGACATACGAGGTAATAAATTGACTGCATTAATCGGTTGTGTTTTTTCAATTAGGGAAAATTGCAAAAAAAGTACATAATAACAGAATTATTTGTTTTGTTTCAAATAATTGACACAAAGGCTTTATCAAGCGCATTGCAACCTTTAACGAAATATTCTATTGAAATAACTTTTTTTAAGCATTTCTTTCCCCAAGCAAGTTTTAGGAAGCCCACTAGGACGCACAGGGTACAGAAAATATTTTCCTCAAGATCAGGTCATTTGAGTGATGTGAAGAAAGTATTTTCGAGGGTAGTGGATAGATCAAGGCAACTGGAGATGTCGATTGATATAAACCCTTTGAATTAGCTGGAATTATAGCTCACAGGGAAACTTAGATTAGACTTTAGTTAAAATTACTTACAGGGTGTAAATTATATCATTTTTTAAAAAAGTCTATTTGCATGATATTTAAAAAAAGACACATTTTCGTATTTTAATTTTCACCTAAATGTAATAATTCTAGAAATTTAAACATTTAGTTTTAAAAACCCTTATTCGAAAAAAGATTGCGGACAAAGACATTGATTTGTTTGTTTTCATTGCACACTTTCCGTTTTTATGTTTTATAATCGATATCAATTTTCCTGGTTAGGTGTGTTTTTGTATATATGCCTCTATTTTGGTATAGTTTATGTATCTCTCAGTGAATTTTAGTTGAATTAATTTACCCTTGTGCAAATTAATTGAAACAATCGTTTTTCCTTTCTTTCAACATACCACACATTAACCCTCCATGGACTGACAGGGTGTAATTTCCTATTTTTTTAAGATTAGGTCATTTTTGGTGTGCTTTCTTAATAGAATCTATTTTCGTGTATATTTCTGTAATGTATAAATTATTTACAAAAGCATTATATAAACCCTTTTGAAATTAATTGAAACAATCGCTTTTGTTTCCTTTCTTTTACATTATACAATCAGTTTTTATTCCACTGGACTGACAGGGAAATATATCGATTCCTATTTTTCCTCAGATTAAGTCATTTGCAGTGGTGTGCAGTAATATGAATCTATTTTTTCGTGTATAGTTTTCTGTAATGTACTCATAAATAAGTATTTACAAAGATTATATAAACCCTTTTGCAAATTAATTGAAACAATCGCTTTTGTTTCCTTTCTTTTCATCATACGGTCAGTTTTAGACCCATATTCTAAGCACAGACGAATGTAATCGATTCCTATTTTCCTCAGATTAGGTCATTTGCAAAATTATGCAAAATATGAATCTATTTTAAATTGTTTTTTTCTTGTAAATGTACTCATAAGGTATTTACAAAGCATATATAAATATATATGCAAATATATAAACAATCGCTTTTGTTATATTTATTTCAACATGCAGTCAGTTTTAGACCCACTGGACTGACAGGGTGTAATCGATTCCTATTTTTCCTCAGATTGGGTCATTTGCAGTGGTTTGCAGTAATATGAATCTATTTTGGTGTATAGTTTCTGTAATTACTCATAAGTATTTAAAAGCATTATAAAACCCTTGTGCAAATTAATTGGAAAAATCGCTTTTGTTTCCTTTTTTCTTTCAACATACGGTCAGTTTTAGACCCACTGGACTGACAGGATATAATCGATATTCCTATTTTTCCTCCAAATTATATCATTTGCATATATATAGTAATATGAATCTATTTTTGGTGTATAGGAGTCTGTACTCATAATATTTACAAAATATATATAAATATATATAATTGAAACAATCGCTATATTCCTTTCTTTTAACATACAGTCAGTTTTAGACCCACTGGAGAGACAGGGTGTAATCGATTTCTATTTTTCTCAGATTAGGTCATTTTCTTTTTATCTATATGAATCTATTTTGGTGTATAATTTCTGTAATGTACTCACAAAGGTACACAAACATTATATAAACCCTTGTGCAAATTATGTGTATAATCGGATTTGTTTTCCTTTCTTTCATTACGGTCAGTTTTAGACCCACACTGGACTGACAAACCGATTCTAAAGTTCCAGAAATTAGGTCATTTGCAGTGGTGTCCAGTAATCCCAGAATCTATTTTTGGTGTATAATTTCTGTAATGTTACTCATAAAGGTATTTACAAAGCATTATATAAACCCTTGTGCAAATTAATTGAAACAATCGCTTTTGTTTCCTTTCTTTCAACATACGGTCAGTTTAGACCCACTGGGATGAAAGGGTGTAATCGATTTCTATTTTTCCCTAATTTAGGTCATTTATAGTGGTATATATATAATCTATTTTTGGTGTATAATTTCTGTAATGTACTCATAAGGTATTTACAAAAAGCATTATATAAACCCTTGTATTAATTAATTTTTGATCGCTTTTTTTTCCTTTCTTTCAACATACGGTCAGTTTTAGACCCACTGGACTGACAGGGTTAATCGATTCCTATTTTTCCTCAGATTAAATTTGCATGGTGTTTAATATCAGATCTATTTTGGTGTATATATTCTATATATATATAAGGTATTTAGAAAAGCATTATATAATAGATTGTGCAAATTTTGAAACAATCGAAGTTTCCTTTCTTTTTCAACATACGGTCAATTTTAGACCCACTGGACTGACAGTCGTGTAAATCGATTTTATTTTTCCTCAGATGAAAATCATTTGCAGTGGTGTGCAAAATATGAATCTTTTTGGTTTATAGTTTCTAATATACTCATAAAGTATTTAAAAGCATTATATCACCTTGTGCAAATTAATTGAAAGTTTTTTGTTTCAGTCTTTCAACATACGGTCAGTTTAGACCCACTGGACTGACAGGGTGTAATCGATTCCTATTTTTCCACAGATTATCATTTGCAGTGGTGTGCAGTGTATGTCTATTTTGGTGTATGTTTGTGTAATATAATCATAAAATTATTTACAAAAGCATTATCTGCGGTGCAAATTAATTGAAACAATCGCTTTTGTTTCCTTTTGAACATACGGTCAGTTTTAGACCCACTGGACTGACAGGGTTAATCGGATTCCTATTTTTCACAGATTAGGTCATTTGCAGTGGTGTGCAGTAATATGAATCTATTTTGGTGTATAATTTCTGTAATGTACTCATAAGGTATTTACAAAATTGTAAACCCTTGTGCAAATTAATTGAAACAAAGATTTTGTTTCCTTTCTTTCAACTAATACGGTCAGTTTTAGAAAGACACTGGACTGACAATTCACAATCGATTTCCTCCATTTTCCTAAAGTAAAAATTTGCAGTGGTGTGCATTAATATGAATCTATTTTGGTCTATATTTCTGTAATGTACTCATAAATATTTTTACAAAAGCATTATATAAACCCTTTTGCAAATTAATTGAAACAATCGCTTTTGTTTCCTTTCTTTAACATACACGGTCATTTTAGACCCACTGGACTGACTATGTAATCGATTCCTATCTTTCCTCAGATTAGGTCATTTGCAGTGGTGTGCAGTAATATGAATCTATTTTCTATCTATAGTTTCTGTAATGTATCTATAAGGTATTTACAAAAGCATTATATAAACCCTTGTGCAAATTAATTGAAACAATCGCTTTTGTTTCCTTTCTTTCAACATACGGTCAGTTTTAGACCCACTGGACTGACAGGGTGTAATCGATTCCTATTTTTCCTCAGATTAGGTCATTTGCAGTGGTGTGCAGTAATATGAATCTATTTTGGTGTATAGTTTCTGTAATATACTCATAAGGTATTTACAAAAGCATTATATAAACCCTTGTGCAAATTAATTGAAACAATCGCTTTTGTTTCCTTTCTTTCAACATATCTCAGTTTATCTATCTATGGACTGACAGGGTCTAATCGATTCCTATTTTTCCATGATTAGGTCATTTGCAGTGGTGTGCAGTAATATGAATCTATTTTGGTGTATAATTTCTGTAATGTACTCATAAGGTATTTACAAAAGCATTATATAAACCCTTGTGCAAATTAATTGAAACAATCGCTTTTGTTTCCTTTCTTTCAACATACGGTCAGTTTTAGACCCACTGGACTGACAGGGTGTAATCGATTCCTATTTTTCCACAGATTAGGTCATTTGCAGTGGTGTGCAGTAATATGAATCTATTTTGGTGTATAATTTCTGTAATGTACTCATAAGGTATTTACAAAAGCATTATATAAACCCTTGTGCAAATTAATTGAAACAATCGCTTTTTTGTTTTCCTTTCTTTCAACATACATCAGTTTTAGACCCACTGGAGTGACAGGTCTAATCGATTTCTATTTTGTCCTCAGATTAGGTCATTTGCAGTGGTGTGCAGTAATATGAATCTATTTTTCAGGGTGTATGATGAAATTTATTTGTCCTTGAAAATATTGCGTCATCCGTGATTGCATCAGATTTTTATCACGCCCAGACACTATTGTCTCGACTGTCTATCTTGTCCTACTATCATTGTCTGCGATGGAAGTCTCCAAGGTCCATTCAAATCTAATGCTGCACGAAGATAATTGCAAGCCTTACCAATGGGCAAATCAAAGTAATAAATATTGGCACGGGAACTCTTCTGATTTATATCCAGTCGAGATCTGTGGTAAATCTGCTAGGAACAACTTCTTGGAATGGACATACGAGGTAATAAATTGTGCATTAGGTTGTGTTTCAATGGGAAAATACAAAAAAGTACATAATAACAGAATTATTTGTTTTGTTTCAAATAATTGACACAAGGCTTTATCAGGCGCATTGCAATCTTTAACGAAATATTCTATTGGTATAACTTTTTTTTTAAGCATTTCACCCCAAGCAAGGCGGGAAGCCACTAGGACGCATCTATTACAGAAAATATATAAATCAAGATCAGATAGGAGTGATAGAAGAAAGTATGAGGGTAGTGGATAAATCAAGGCAACTGGAGATGTCGATTGACATTACACTTGAATAGCTGGAGATTATAGCTCACAGGGAAACTTAGATTAGACTTTAGTTAAAATTATTTATTTGCTCTAAATTATATCATTTTTTAAAAAATCTATGTGCATGATATTTAAAAAAAAAACACATTTTGCTATTTTAATATTAAATGTAATAATTCTAGAAAATTAAACATTTAGTTTTTAAAAAATTCCAGATATTCGAAAAAAGATTGCGGACAAAGACATTGATATGTTTGTTTATTGCACACTTTCCGTTTTTATGTTTTATAGACTGGTTATCAAGTCACTGATGGTAGAGTGTGTTTTTGTATATATGCCTCCACGTTAGTATGTTTATGTATCTCTCTGTGAATTTTAGTTGAATTAATTTACGTTTAATTTACTGTAACTGATATCATATTTCCTCAAAACTACCCCAGTCACATTCCACACATCAACACTCCATTCACTTTCTTTGACTTTCCCTGTATTTAAGTTGGGCTAAATTTAATTTATCCTTTCTTAAAGATACATTCCGCTAAAAACATATTCTGTAAAGAATAAATTAATTACAATGGACATTTGAAGACAATAATTTCAAATAAAATGTTTTCTTTGAAAATCAGGGCATATAATTCATTAGAGATAATTAAATGATTATTCATAAGATCAATGCAAGAAATATATTAAAGTTTGCCTTCACCTATCTCGAATGGTACGTTCCTCTGTTTCAAAATATAAAGCCGAGATATCCAGGTCATTTCTAGAAATAAGATATTTAGATTATTCTAAATTTATTTTCTCTAAATATACACCATTCACACAAACCAGATATTTCAACAATATTCTAACACAGAACGAATGAAAGACTGTAAATTTGTAACAATATGTGAGAAAAAATGACTATTATATTTAATTTAAATTGTTCTTTTTTTTGGGAAATGTCGTCTTATATAAAATATATATATATATATATATATATATATATATATATATATATATATATATATATATATATATAAATAGACAAATAGATAATTATTTAAAGACATTTTTATGTTTAACATTCTTTTATTGATACTATTATTATTTCAGTAAATATTATTTTATAAATATTTAAATAACATTCAGGCCGGTAAATTTTATTTAATAGCTTTAAAAACTATATTAAAAATACTATCCTAAAAAGAATGTTTATTAACATTTTATCTTTATATATATATATATTATATATATATATATATATATATACAAATGTATATCTATTAAAATATAGTATCTAAGAATATATACATATATATATATATATATATATATATATATATATATATATATATATATAATATATATACAGACAGACAGACAAATATTCGTAGAATATCTATTTATTCAGTCAGCCGACTAATGAATCTACATACTTTTCATAAAACACACACACACACACATGCACAATACACACACACACACAAAAAAACTTTGAAAAAAATTATTTGTGTGTGTAAATCTAGTTTATCCATTTTAATTTAGGAAAAAACGTAGAATAAATAAAAAATTCATCATTGAGCGTTTTTTTTTATAAAAAAAATATTTTTACCCTAGTTTTTCCATCGCTACATATCTATCTAAAACAGTCATTCATATCTATCTATCTATCTATCTATCTATCTATCTATCTATTTTTCTATATTTATCTATCCATTTATCTCAGTCCATTCATATCTATCTATCTATCTATCTATCTATCTATCTATCTTCTATCTATCTATCTCAGTCCATTCATATCTATCTATCTATCTATCTATTTATCTATCTCAGTCCATCTGGCTATCTATCTATCTATCTTGTCTATCTATATATATATATATATATATATATATCTATATATCTATCTATCTATCTATCTCAGTCCATTCAATCTGCTATCTATTATCTATCTATCTATCTTCTATCTCCAGTCCATTCATTGAAACGCTATCTATCTATCTCCTTTACATTCATATATCTATCTATATATCTATCTTATTTATCTATCTATCTGTCTCAGTCCATTCATTATCATCTATCTATCTATATATCTATCTAAAAATATATCTAAATCAACCCTTTCATATCTATCTATCTATCTATCTGTCTATCTCATCCATTCATATCTATCTATCTATCTATCTATCTATCTCAGTCCATTCATATCTATCTATCTATCTATCTATCTATCTATCTATCTATCTCAGTCCATTCTTATCTATCTATCTATCTATCTATCTATCCTATCTATCTATCTATCTCAGTCCATTCAAATCTATCTATCTATCTATCTATCTATCTATCTATCTATCTATCTATCTATCTATCTCAGTCCATTCATTTCTATCTATCTATCTATCTATCTATCTATCTATCTATCTATCTATCTATCTCAGTCCATTCATATCTATCTATCTATCTATCTATCTATCTATCTATCTATCTATCTATCTATCTATCTATCTATCTCAGTCCATTCATATCTATCTATCTATCTATCTATCTATCTATCTATCAGTCAGTCAGTCAGTCAAAAGTCAGTCTTTTTTTCATCTACCTATCTCGATGTTAAATCTCTCTATTCATTCTATCTGTTCATATCCATCAGTCTATTTCTATTAGACAAGTATATTTATTACCGCAAATTTATTTTTACTCACGATCATATTCACACAAACACAATTATATACACATAAACACACGTGTGTTTGTGTCTTTTAGTGTGTATGTGTTAGTAAATGACTGTGCGATTGTATTGTTTCTATATTCATGCTATTCTTTTCGCTAAATATATATATATATATATATATATATATATATATATATATATATATATATAGATATATATAGATAGATAGATAGATGAATATTCATTATGAAACTTAAGTATATATAATTATTTAATATCTTTACTGTCAATATTATTTTTATGGATATTATTTATTTAAGAAAATTTTATTATTTAGCTAAACTATATTTACCAGCCTGAATGTTTAAACATTTTAGAATTAATTGTATTTATTTAAATAAACAGACAATTTATTTAAATATATTGTATCTATTAAATAACGTATATTTATAGAATTCCTGCATATATATATATATATATATATATATATATATATATATATATATAAAAATATATACTGTAATGGAAACAAATATTCGTACACATACATATTTATTGTATTTCCGACTAATGAATAAACATACTTTTTCATAAAATTAACTGTCCACTAATGCATAATAATTAATATGTAAAAAAAAAACTGAAAAAAATTATGTAATAGAAATAAATCTAGTTTATCCATTTTAATTTAGGAAAAAAGTATTCGTACTATATTATATTATAATTATTTTTAAAAATATGACACCATCGCTACATAAGTAAAAAAAAACTAGCTCTGTTTTATCCTCAAG
Source organism: Acanthosepion pharaonis (assembly GCA_903632075.3). Taxonomy (NCBI): domain Eukaryota; kingdom Metazoa; phylum Mollusca; class Cephalopoda; order Sepiida; family Sepiidae; genus Acanthosepion; species Acanthosepion pharaonis. Next base: position 635,703 of record CAHIKZ030000905.1, on the reverse strand, counting down.
CGAATTTCCTATTTTTCTATATATTTGCACATATCCATTTTAATGTGGGTAAAATATTCGTACAATACAACATCCTGTATTCCTATACAGAAACCGTCATTTGATCTGACGTGCTATACCATTTAGCTACAAAAAACATCTGGCTAGCAAAGTGTAATTTTAAATGCATGTATATATATATATATATATATATATATATATATATATATATATATAGTTGGAATATGCTAAGGTTAGGCGCAATCTTCGTAAAGGCAATCTTGAAACGCTTTAATCCCTTAACCTTAATCACGTACGTAATTTTATGTATTATTTTATCTTTAAATATGGGTCATCAAAGTCACCTTAGGTCTCATCAGGCTCGATCTGTTGAAAGAAACCCCAAATAAACCCTTGTGCCTTCTTGTACACTCTGCCATAAAGTATGCAAATCAACTTCTGGATTAACAAGAATCCTGAAAATTCACGTTGATGTCATGCCTGTTGGGTTTAGGAATCTCCTTTTCAGGTGCATCATTTGTGCAAAAGATTCTAAAAGTAAGACTGGTTTAAAAAGATCATCTGCGCTCAAATGATCATGAGTGTGAAAAAGATATTCTTAATTAAACCAAAACAAAGAATTTGTATCCTTTCGTCTTTCAAAGTGATAATTACCGTATATATATATATATATATATATATATATATATATATATATATATAT
>CAHIKZ030000905.1:622500-627500 GCA_903632075.3 Acanthosepion pharaonis | reverse complement strand
TTTTTTATCAAACATTTATTTATATATATATATATATATATATATATATATACCTCAATCAGTTCATATATATATATCTATTTCTGTCTGTTTATATCTATGTATCTATCTATGTATCTATCTATCTATCTATCTATCTCAATCTGTTCATATCTATCTATCTATTTCTGTATGTTTATATCTATCTATCTATCTATCTATCTATCTATCTATCTATCTATCTATCTCAATCTGTTCATATCTATCTATCTATCTATCTGTTTCTATCTATCTATCTATCTATCTATCTATCTATCTATCTATCTTTGACCGAAAGAAACTCTAAGCATAGAACTTACAGTTAAATCGTTAGCTCGAGAAGGCCCAGCGTGTATCTTGCCCGGGGGTTAGCATCAGCCTTGTTGATGGTAGGCAGCAATCGGTTTCCTCAGATGAATACCAGGGAGCAATTTAGTTTTGGAGGCGTTAAGATTAACAATCCATCCTTTGTCGGGGTTGACAAATAGCTGTGAATCATTTTTTACATCATCCCCTATTTTAACCGTACCGGACTTACTATGGAAACAGAAGTAAATGGCTGTATCTTCAGCATACATAACAAGTTGAGAGTTAATGCCACCGCCGAGGTCGTTAATGAAAATTAAAAACAAAATAGGACCCAGGATAGCTTCCTGGGGACACCTGCATTAGTACGAAAGGGTCCACAAGTGTTGATGTTCAAGATAACTTTCATTTAACGATATGATAAGAAAGACTGAATCAGTTAATAGATTTGATCGGGGACACCCTAACTTTTCAATTTGCGAAGACCTTTATGCCAAACCCTGAATATATCTTCTTTATTTAATAGACGTGAGGTTTGTTGTTGTCCTTATGGAAGGACGATATCCTTCCTATAGGCCAATTCCTTGATATTTTTTTTTCGATTACTGCCTTTAATCCTTCCGAATGCGAAACTGGTCGATCACATTCAGTACCTTGAAAAGCAATCTGGTAGCATTCTATCATCACCGATGGCTAAGAACTTTCACCAATCGCGTTGAATGGATGTTTAGGGAGGGCCTCTGCCTTGAGCGTCTATTGCGACTTAAACTTAACCCAAACCTCAACTTGGAACACGTACATCCCTACAGATCCATCGCTAAAAATGTTGGGAAAATGTCCGGTTCTTCTAACCGCACCAGAGAATCCCTGACTCCTCTTGCTATTTTCTATCTTTACAAGAGTCTGATCAGGCCGAAAATTGAGTACTGCTTGCCATATATGGGCAGGAGCTGCCAAGTTTTCACTTTCCTGTTTGGACAGCGTTCAAAAGCTTCTCTGTTTCCTTGTGGAGGATGAATTACTTTCCACCCTACAACCACTTTCCCACAGACGAAAAATAGATAGCCTCTCGCTGCTCTACCTCTAATTCCACGGAAAGTATTCAGACGTATTACATCACTGAGTTCCACCATTTCTAAACTTCACGGAATGTATCTTCAGCGGGGTTCTGTGTGGTACTAAAATACCATGTGAGAATGAAGAGATAACATGTGCAGAAAATATATTTTATTTTTTCTCAAGATCATTGATATCATAATTTTATTAGTCATTTATCTCTTTTTAGCAAAATAGCATCCGAACCTATGTTCCTCATTTTTTTTTCTTTATTTTTTTTGTGTGAATTTAAATCCTTTATTATTATTATTATTCGATTTGTAGTTTACCTTTTATTCAATTTTGACATTCTCACTCCAATGAAAAGTTTCAAGAGCAGTTACCAGTTTCACTTTGTCTGGTTTTATCTATCTATCTATCTATCTATCTATCTATCTATCTAAACAGTTATATATGCAGATGATATAGGTATTAACTCCAGTCTTATTATCCTATAGGCTCGACAAAGTAAAAAGGAAAAGCCACAAAGCTACCGAAATAAGAAAGTCTTACAAATAACTGTATCGGAAGATGGCGGATTTAAAACATCGAAGAAATGTGATTGTTTTAGTAGCTTTGTTTATTTTTTTTTTTTTGCGTTAATAAATTTTTAATAGTTTTTTTTTTTTTGCGTTACCACTGCATACGGCCTTCTTTCAAATAAATAATATAACTTTCGTTTCTTTAGGTAAACTGTCAGATGTGTTAACGCCAACAATTCAATTTGTCTATCAAGCTTTAGCTAAGAATGGCGAGGCTAGGGCAATGGCTTTCGATATCTCGAAGACGTTACGAAAGTTCACGACATCTTGAAGGCCTTCTTCACTAGTTCAAGGGCTACGATGTCGCTGGCCGAATATTTGGCCTAATCCAGTCGATCGTAACAAATTGTGCAATGTAAGACATATTGAATGGCGACGCTTCTAGATAATTTCAAATTAATGCTGGGGTCCCCAGGGCTCTATCCTTGCACCAACGTTGTTTCTTATCTTCATTAACGATCTCCCTGTTGTCATCAGCTTCCAACTAGGTATATATGCAGATGACACATCTATTTACTCCTGTCTTATTAATAAGTTCTTTATGTTCGACAAAGTGAAACTGTTAACTCCTCTTGAAAATTACTTTTGATCAATTGTACTGGTTGGCATTTTTTTCTGTTTCTTTCCCCAGTTAAAAACATCGGTCGACATATTTTTCGATCCAAATGTTGTTGGACAATGGACACATGTTTCTGTGCTATTTTTTCGCGTTGAATCTGAAAATCAAGTCCATTTTGCTCCATCATATTACGTTTTCTCAGTACAGATAATTCTATTTTGCATAAAATAGGCCAAAATGCCTAATTCACGGATATATGTCACTGCTTAAATATGCGAGTGACATTGTTGAAACATTTCGTTTCATGTTTAAATGATTTATCATTCAAGACAAAGTATCGAAATAACTTTCAAAATGAATTCTAAGCAGTTTCAGTTCAGATAAGCTGACCTGAAAATATTTGATTTATAGAATCATAGAATCTGAACTCATAAAGAAAAGCTGAAGACTTCACCAGCGAAAAAGTCGTGATCGAAATTTTAAAGATAAAGATACTCGTCGGAAAGATTCGTGAGTGAATATTAACACATCAGACAAAATCGACAGGGTTATAGGCGTATTAGAGCAAAATACAGCTGTTTGTGATTGAAAAGGTGTTACCTTAGTTATGTCTCTTAAATTCTAGACTCCAGGACGCGTAAAAGCTAAGGAGAAGAAAGTTCGCGTTTAGGAGAAGGTTTGGCCAATTTTTCATTGGAGGGAAGATGTCAAAATTGAAGGTAACTACAAAACGAATAATAATGAAAAAGAATTTAATTCACACAAAAAAAAGAAAAGAAAAAATGAAGGGAAATTAAAAGAAATAAGTAGGAATAAGAAATGAAGGAAGATTGAATGAGAAAGAAAGAAAAAAGAAAGAAAGAAACAAGAAAGAAAGAAACAAACCAACAAGAAAAACAGAAAGAAGGAGGAAGAAACAAACAAAGAAACAAAGAAAAAAAAAAAACAAGCAAGCAAATGGGAATATAAAAAGAGAGGAAAATGGAAGTAGTAAAAAGGAAAAAACAAATGACATAAAATAAAAAGAAATAAGTAAAAAAAAAAAAAAAGAAAGAAAAAAGAAAGAAGTAGGAAAAAGAAAGGAAAAAAAAAGAAAAAGGAAAATAAAGAAAAGTATGAAAAAAAAAGAAAAAAAAAAAGAAAAGAAAAAAGAGAGAAACGAGCAAACAAATGGGAATAATCAAAAAGAAAAGCAAAAACTAGGAACAATAAAGAAAGAAAGAAAAAAAAAAGAAGAAAAAAAAAAAAGAAAGAAAGAAGGAAAAAGAAACAAGCAAACAAATGGGAATAATCAAAAAGAAAGCAAAAACTAGGAACAATAAAGAAAGAAAGAAAAGAAAAGAAAAAAAAAAAAAAAAGAAAGAAAGAAGGAAAGAGAAAACAAGCAAACAAATGGGAATAATCAAAAGAAAGCAAAAACTAGGAACAATAAAGAAAGAAAGAAAGAAAGAAAGAAAGAAAAAAAAAAAAAAAGAAAGAAGGAAAGAAAGAGAAAACAAGCAAACAAATGGGAATAATCAAAAAAAGCAAAAACTAGGAACAATAAAGAAAGAAAGAAAAGAAAAGAAAGAAAAAAAAAAAAGAAAGAAAGAAGGAAAGAGAAAACAAGCAAACAAATGGGAATAATCAAAAAAAAGCAAGAACTAGAACAATAAAGAAAGAAAAAAAGAAAGAAAGAAAAAAAAGAAAGAAAGAAGGAAAGAGAAAAAAAGCAAACAAATGGGAATAATCAAAAAAAAAGCAAAAACTAGGAACAATAAAGAAAGAAAGAAAGAAAGAAAGAAAGAAAAAAAAAAAAAAAGAAAGAAAGAAGGAAAGAGAGAAACAAGCAAACAAATGGGAATAATCAAAAAGAAAGCAAAAACTAGGAACAATAAAGAAAGAAAGAAAGAAAGAAAGAAAGAAAGAAAAAAAAAAAAGAAAGAAAGAAGGAAAGAGAGAAACAAGCAAACAAATGGGAATAATCAAAAAGAAAGCAAAAACTAGGAACAATAAAGAAAGAAAGAAAGAAAGAAAGAAAAAGAAAGAAAGAAAGAAAAAAAACAAAGAAAGAAGGAAAGAGAGAAACAAGCAAACAAATGGGAATAATAAAAAAAAAGCAAAAACTAGGAAATAATAAAAAGAAAGAAAGAAAGAAAGAAAGAAAAAAAAAAAAGAAAGAAAGGAAAGAGAGAAACAAGCAAACAAATGGGAATAATAAAAAAGAAAAAAAAAAAACAATAAAGAAAATAAAGAAAGAAAAGAAAGAAAAAAAGGAAAAAAGAAAGAAAAAGAAAAGGAAAGGAAACAAGCAAACAAATGGGAATAACAAAAAGAAAGCAAAAAATAGAACAATAAAAAGAAAGAAAAAAAAGAAAAGAAGAAAAAAAAAAGAAAGAAAAGAAAGGAAAGAGAAAACAAGCAAACAAATGGGAATAATAAAAAAAAGCAAAAACTAGGAACAACAAAGAAAGAAAGAAAGAAAGAAAAAAAGAAAGAAA
>CAHIKZ030000905.1:615000-617500 GCA_903632075.3 Acanthosepion pharaonis | reverse complement strand
CGTTTCAGCCCTTCAGTATCTGTCTATATTTCTGAGATGAAGTATTATGGACACTATTTATATTATTCGGACTATTGTCCTCAACTTTGTTGACATGTTTATCAAAACGTTTCGGCCGTTGTACGCTCTGGCCTTCTTCAGGTGGTTGAAATGTTGAACTGAACATTTTATTTCGCTCACTGGGTCAAACTGTTCTAGTTCCATGTGCCAGGTCTAATGGATGTCAGTTATCAGTTATCTTCTCTTAATTCACCTCTCCAAGTTCACCACTGCCTTAACTAAGTATTGAACTCACACTGTCACTGGATCTAACCAACGCCTTTATCCACTGTGCTGTCTACATATGGAGAGAAAAGGGAGATCACCGCCCTCTGGAGGATCAGGATGAAATCATAGACAAAGAACACTATTGAAAAATTCGTAAACTTAAGGAATCAGCACATATGCTAAGCCACAAAAATCTCCTGAGCCGACCAAGCATCGAAATGAATACAATAGGGGAACCAGTAATAAGGAATACCAGAGAAAAGTGATAATAACAACGAAAATTGAAATATAAGCTTTGGTAAAAATATGAATGATGACAGCAAAAATTGCAATATGAAAAATGGTAAAAAATGTTTGCTGAAGATATTAAGTTTACAAGTCCCAGAAATTCATACACAGATGTCCTTAAGGACACATGGCACTGCGTCATTGTGGGACGCCAGCGTGATAATAATAATAAGAAGAAGAAGAAGAAGAAAAAGAAGAAAAGATGAAGTTAACCATGAAGAAGACGGCGAAGAATGAAGATAATAATAATAATAATAATAATAATAATAATAATAATAATAATAATGTCGAGATCTAGAAGGAGAAGACGAAGATGCCCAAGTAAAAGACGCGGGAAAGGGACAGTTATAATAATAATGAGAAGAAAAGGGAGATAAAAACGAGAAGACGTGTGTAGTCAAAAAGAATGCGGGAAAGAAAAACGGTAACATCAACAACAACAACAACAACAACAACAATAATAATAATAATAATAATAATAATAATAGTGAGAAGAAAAAGGAAATGTAGAAGGAGAAGACGAAGGTAGCCAAGGGAGAAGACTGCGAAGAAGGACAATAATAATAATAATAATAATAATAATAATGAAGGAGAAGTATATACAGTATAAATCAAAGGAAATAATAATAATAATAATAATAATAATAATAATAATAATAATGACAGCTAAAGCGAAAAGAAGATGTAGATGTAGAAAGCGAAAACAGCCAATAATGACAACAGCAACAACAATAATAATAATAATCTATCAAATTACAAGGATCTTGAAATCGAAATCTCAAAAATGTGGCGCAAGAGGACATCAACAATTCCAGTTGTAATTGGAGGCCTCGGATTGAGAGGAAAAGATTCCAGTAGACTCATAGAAAGGATTCCTGGTGACTCATGCCTGAAAGAAATACAAAAAGAAATGTACTCAAAAATGCAGCCCGCACTTTACGAAGGACTTTGTCTATGTAAAATATGTCTGGTCATAGGGTCTTATTTTACCTCAAAAGATGCTCAGTGGAAAATATCATGATCGCTATTTCTGACCTTAGGTCTCTGGTTGGGACCCGGTCGGAAATGAGTACACACTGGGAATCAAAGGAAATAATAATAATAATAATAATAATAATAGTAATAGTGAGAAGAAAAAGAAAATATGGAAATAGAAAATAGATTTTGCAAGGAAGATGAGGAAAAACAAAAACAACAACAACAATAATAATAATAATAATAATAATAAGAAGAAGAAGAAGAAGAAGAAGAAGAAATAATTTTGAGAAAGAAAAGGAGATGTAGAAGGAGTAGACGAAGGTAGCCAAGAAGAGGACTGGATGGAAACACGGTCACAATAACAACAACAACCACAACAACAACATCAACGACAATAATAATAATAATAATAATAATAAAAGAGAAGAAAAAGAAAAATGGAGAAATATAAAGTGAATGTTGCAAGGAAGAAGACGGCGAAGAGGACCATCAACAACAATAACATCGATAATAATAATAATAATAATAATAAGAAGAAGAAGAAGAAGAAGAAGAAGAAGAAGAAGATGATGATGAAAAAGAAGAAGAAGAAGAAGAAGAAGAAGAAGAAGAAGATGATGATGAAAAAGAAGAAGAAGAAGAAGAAGAAGAAGAAGAATGAGATGAGAATGAAACGTTGAACAAGAAGACAAAGTTAGCCAAGAAAAAGCTGAGAACGATAAAAATAGCGATCATATATTGAGGCATAGACCATGAAGACGAAGAGAGCGTACGACTAACTGATAAATGCTATTAATTCATTGCGACAATAAAAAAAAACAGTAATTATAACAACAACAACAACAATGTTGGCAGAGCTGGGTCAGAGAATGGCACGTAAGAAGGAAATGAACGAAAGTAAAAAAGAGAAACGTGATTTAAAAACAATGCAAATGGCGTTCAACGAAATCTGGTTGGTGAAAGCAAA
>CAHIKZ030000905.1:602500-610000 GCA_903632075.3 Acanthosepion pharaonis | reverse complement strand
TATATATATATATATATATATATATATATATATATATATATAGTTACCAATATCCAGAAAGAGACTCACGAAGGAGCGTTCTCTTTTTAATATTTTTGAATAAAAAGATTTCAGTTGTCTGTTTGGATTGCTATTGCTTTTATGTCCATCGTCTTTTTCATGTTGAATTGAATATGGTCTATGTTAATTATGTTTTATGAATATGTCCTGAAATTGATACCATTAGACCGAAACGTCCGACGTTGACATTAAACATTAAAACAGCATAATCGCATATTAGGATTTTTGCTTGTTTTTTCAGTATATTTTCTTCATATATATATATATATATATATATATATATATATATATATATATATATATATATATATATATATAACGTTAAATGTAAAATTTAAGGAAAAATTAAATAGATATAAATATATGATATGTGTAAATGTTTGTAAATGTATGTGTAAGTATTTATATATGAATATGCATAGATACCGGTGTATATCGATACATATGTGTGTGCTTATGTGTGCAATTGCACATGTAAATGAACGTATGTATATGTGAGATTTACATAAATGTGTATGTGGTATATATATGAAAAAACATTTTTTCTTTAATATTACCTTCAAATATTCCTTCATCTTAATTTGAAACCTAAACTTTAGGTAAGAAAGATTACCCATCTAAAAATAGTTACAAATTACATTCATGAATTAGACTCAAACTGATAAAGATGTTAACTTTACAGTCATTTACAATATTAAAAGATTACTATTAGTAAACTTTTATATTTTAAATCTTAATTTTTAATTAATGTGTTTTTAAATATAGTATTCAACTCATATTAAATCTATAATTTATTTGTAGAAGCGTTGAATATTTAAATTGCTAAGAAGCATTAAATTAATTTCTTCGTGGATTTTTTTAAACATTTAAATTACTATCAAACATTAAAATCTTTTTATTTACCTAAATTGCTAAAACTATACCACCCCTCCTCTTCCTTCGTAAACCCTAAATAGATTTCCTTTCTCTTTACTTCCCCCTTTTTTCTTTTTCTCTTTTCTCTCTTCTCTCCTTCCCTTTCAACATATCATTTCCGTTGAGTTGACCGATTAAAAAGGTCAATGTCTGATCCTTAACCCATCCTTCCTCAATATTAAGTATGATAGAAAGAAATATAAAAATAAACCCTCTCTAAACTCGACCATGTCTCTCACACCACTCCTCGCTACCCTCTCTGTTAAATTACATAAGCTTAATACTACCCGTCAAAAGTGTAAATTTTTATTTCATTTTCCGTTTCACCTTTTGGAGGTGATGTCTGATGATCCAGCGTCCTTTAAAAGGTCTCTGGTGAAATAAACTATTACAATGGAAACTTAAAGTGGTCTATTTTTCTTTAAATTATTAGCTTTGAATTTACATTGAACTCTCAGGATTTCATCCTCCTTGGCACTACCCATACGGATTACCAAGTTTTTCGTTACTTATATATATATATATATATATATATATATATATATATATATATATATATGTATATATATAGTCAAATGAATTAATATAAATAAATATATTTTAAGTGTTCACATCAAAAATATATACAGATATCTTTTGATGTAAGAAAAAAACAGTTATCAATGCTATATACAGAGCTATTAAGTCTATAGTATTCTGCACCTGATGATTACACCAGGCATGAAACTCCTCGCACTGTCAGGGTCTGTACGGTGTATTTTCTTACATACATATATATATATATATATATATATATATATATATATATATACAAACACACACACACACACACACACACACACACACACACACACACACACACATATATATATATATATATTGTTAAATATAACAAACAATGTATATCTATTAGGTCTGATCATGAGCCTTTCTATGTTTGCTTTAATTTCGGGTGAAAATAAAGAAAAAATTGTCCAATATTTGGATATATTTTTATTAAGTTGGTTCTTGATCTAAGCTTTCGACTCACATGAGCCATCTTCAGAGTTGCTATATGGACATTTAAACAAAGATATTCACTATAAAAGATGATACTTTGTTATGTTGACATAGATGATTGCAATTCCACGATGATAGTTATCTTCTGTTTATTTTTATGGACTTTAGATCGTCTGATGATCAAACATAATAGACATTCATTTTGTGTTATATTTAACAATATATGTTTCAATAATGATTTATGCAATATATATATATATATATATATATATATATATATATATATATATATATATATATGTATATATATATAGTTTATGAAAAACTAGGGTAATCCCGTATGGGTAAACCTGAGGAGGATAAAATCCAGAGAGCTCAATGTAAATCCAGAGCAAATAATTTAAATAAAAAACAGACCACTTTAAAGTTCCATGTAATAATTTTTTTAACCACAGCCCTTTTAAAAGGACTGGCTAGGATCATCAGACTTACTTCCAAACAAAAATGAAAAGAAAATTTTACATTTTGACGGACCGTATTAAACATATGTAAATTAACGAAGTGAGGGAGTGAGTGGGGAGAGAAGACATGAGTGAGTTAGCAGACATTGACATATTTAAACGCTTAACTTAATGGAAGTTATATATTGATATCGAAGGGGTAAAAAGAAAAAACCATAGAGAGAAAAAGAAAGAAGGAAGTTATGAGAGAAAGTGTCGCTAATTTTCTTTCTAAAAAAAAAGGCTAGAAACAGACGCTGTTATTTTGTTTTACTTTGAAAGTGTTATTTTGGGGGTTCATAAAGATTGTAATGTTTGATACGAATTTGAATGTCTCTAAACTGTCTACAAATGATTTAATTTGATGTTTGTTAGTGATTTAAATTTTATTAAAATTTGTGGGATTTTCTATGAAATTGTCGATTAGAAAAATATTCATAGAATGTACATTAAAAGAATAAAATTTTATTTGAAAATATAAGTTTACTTCTAGTAATCTTTTTTTAATCTTTTAAAAAAAAAAAATTTTATTATGGATTACTATGTTGACATTCTATCCGTTTGAATTTTGTTCATGAATTTAACTCGTGACTGTTTCTAGATAGGTAATCTTTTACTTAAATTTTTAGTTTAGTTAATGTAAATTAATACACACACACACACACATATATATATATATATATATATATATATATATATATATATATATATATATATATATATATATATATATATATATATATATATATATATATATATATATATATATATATATATATATATATATATATATATATATATATATATAAAATATATATATATATATATATATATATATATATATGATATATATATAAAAATATATATATGGGGTATATATATATATATATATATATATATATATATGGGGGTAATATATATAGAGAGAGAGGTATATGTATATATATATATATATATATATATATATATATATATATATATATATACCGGAGAAGTATCCGGGGTTCTTTATTTCCGGGTTTGGTCTATTTATATACATTAACACAGGCTCTAATTTGGGACCAGAGAAAATCTCTCTTATATTCGGGTTTCTCTTATATCCGGGTCTCTTATAATCGGGTTACACTGTATATTAATCAAAGTGTAGATAATAAGCCAAATTGGAAAAACTAAACAACGAACCTACCTTGCACTAATGACCCTTTTATTGGAATGAGAGAGAAACCCGTTTATGAAAGGTGTTCGAATATAGGAGAAGTTAATAATGATCCTTATCAGATATATATATATATATATATATATATATATAGTTTTAAGGTGTACTATATTTATGGGATAAAACTTACTGTATCAGAGATAGAGCGTATTCATATATATATATATATATATATATATATATATATATATATATATATTACATGGCACAGTGACAGTGGATAAATCCGTTAGGTAGATCCAGTGACACGTCCCAACGACTGTGAGTTCAATAAGGGCGGTGGAGAACTTGAAGAGGGGAATTAACAGGAGATAACTGATATCCATTAGACATAGCACGTGGAACTAGAATAGTCTACCCCAGTGAGTAAAATAAAGAGTTCAGTTCCACATTCCAAACACCTGAAGAAGTCCGGAGCGTATAACGGCCGAAACGTTGTAATAAACATGGCGACAATGATGAGGACAATAGTCCGAATAATGTAAATAGTATATTTATTATTACAGAGCAAATAATTAATAAACAATAAAATCCAAAATCACCTCATATGAGGAATAGCCTATTTCAGCTGACGAAAACACCTGTCGTCTGTCTCATCAACCTTGGCGTGCACTGAGTTTGTGTCAATTGTACATAATCCAAGTGGAAAATTTCTATTTCTGACACAAACTTAGTCCACGCCGTGGTTGATGAGATAGTCGACCGTTGTTTGTCGTCTGCCGAAATAGACTATTTCCCATAAGAGGTGATTTTGGATATTAATGTTTATGTTCAAAATTTATACAATTCAAAAACATTATTACAAAAGAAAATGAAAAGACAAATATGTGGAAATCATTAAAAAATGAGGTATTGATATTGAAGTTTGTTTAACTAATTTAATACACTTCTCTATGGGCACAGTTAGTTGCATGAAGCACGTCAAGATGATACACGATTTCTTGCTATTTTTTGGTAGCATAGCCTCATTAATAGTGGCAATGGCATCAGTGATCTTTTGCTTTAGATCAATAATGTCTCGTATCTTTTTTCTATCCACGATATATTTAATGTAACCCCATAGAACTGTTATAAAATAAAATGACATATCTCGGCTGATTTACAGGCAAATACTCGAGAGCGAGAAACGGATGAACGGGACAAAGCCCCGTCACAAAAATGACCATTATCTTTCTTCACAAATGTTTGACACACGTGTTCCGGTCGAAAAAAAAAATAATATTTAAAGTGCTCTATTTTTCGTCCAATAAAAATGCTTCCCTCCTAATTATAATTTCGCTTCGTTTCTCTCGAGCCTGTTAAGCCATAAAAAAACGCTATAAAAGGGGTCATAGGGAAGTCCAGCGGCAGTCAGCAGGTGGCCAAAAGGAGACCGGTCACGTTTAGCAGCTGTCAGCAGGAGAGCGTCAACCACCGTCAACATGTGTGAACTACTATGAGAGATCGACCTAGATCCGAAAGCCGGCTTATGAACTTTACCACACCAAGGTAGCTGTCCTAAACCCTTACGTTCCTGTTGAAATAAACCACGTAAATCTATTTCTACTGTTGTCGTATTTCTTTCTTGCAACTATACGCTTGTCTATAACAGAACGAAATCTAGAGGAGTGATATCTGGTGAACGATGTGGCAAGGGAATTGGGCCATCCGTTCCAATCCACCGGCCTGGAAATGTTTGATTTAGGAACCCACGAACATGCTGTCCCCAATTTGGTGGTACACTATCTTGTTGGTAAAAGAATGCTGGTTGAGGGCCGTCTAGTTGCGGTGCCACATATTCAATTAAAAGGTCAACTTAAACATTTGCGGTAATTTACGTCTCATTGAAAAAAATGAGCAATGATTCGATTGCACATGATCCCACAGCACACATTCACCTTTGGGCTATTTAGCCTAAGTTCCCTAGTAACATGAGGGATGGTCTGATGACCCAGATTCTTATATTATACATGTTCAGTTTCCCTGAAACATGAAATTTAGTCTCATCACTAAAACACCCCCGGGTGAAGTGAAGGTTTCGTCCTCAGAAATTCGTTCCAGCAGGTTAACTGCAAACTCTTTTCGTCTTGGTTTATTATTTGACTCAAGAGCCTGTAACATTTTCACTTTATAAGCGTACAAATTCGTGTAATCGACATTTTGTCTGGTTTTGCTTGTTTCTGTTTTACGGTATATCAACCTCAATGGCTTATTTAATGGCGACAATTATTTTATTGCTGGTAATTTTTTTATTTTTTCCAAAATTGTATTGCTGGTAATTTTTTTTTCTGGTAATATTTTTTCTTCAAATATCTATTGCTGGTAATTTTTTTTTTTCAAAAATGTAAAGGTAGTATTTTTTTTTTCAAAAATGTATTGCTGGTATATTTTTTTCAAAAGTGTATAGCAGGTAATAATTTCTTCTTCAAAAATCTATTGTCGGTAATGTGTTTTACAAAGAGTTTCTGGTATTAAAACCTATATTTACACTACCATAGTGTTTTAACTAAAGTTTGGAGGTTAACTATTTAACCATAGCTGGGATCCTAACAGGTGATACCACCCCAGGTCAGGGTGGACCTGGGAACACCAGCAATTAAGAGGCGGTTCCACGCTCCACAAAACCTCCTAATCAGAGGCCTTGCTGCAGGATGTAGTTTATCATCATACCCAGGACGCCAGCTTTTTGAATATAACACTCACGAATACTAGAGGGAGAAGCAGAGGCAACGGTTCACCGGACTGACCAGTTGGTGTGAATGAATAGTGGAACAGGACATAGGACGGATGACATCAAGACAAAATTTACTAAGGGCTACAAGTTATAGACATCCACGTCCTGACGGGACAAGGCACATATCAGAAGATGAATAATTCTATCTTTATATTAATTCTCTATTATTGTTAATCATGTATTCGATATTGAATGAAACAGTAATATCTTGATATAACGTTAAATTAAACAATACAATCTCTCTCTCTCTCTCTCTCTCTCTCTATCTATCTATCTATCTATCTATCTATCTATCTAACTACCTACCTACTCATATATATCAGTCATTCTATTCATATCTATCTCATTCTAGTCATATCTATCTATCTATCTATCTATCTATCTATCTATCTATCTAACTACCTACCTACTCATATATATCAGTCATTCTATTCATATCTATCTCATTCTAGTCATATCTATCTATCTATCTATCTATCTATCTATCTATCTATCTATCTATCTATCTATCTGTATTATTTCGTATATTATCTATCTATCTATCTATCTATCTATCTATCTATCTATCTACTCATATATATATCAATCTTTTTATCCATATCTATCTCATTCCGGACATATCGATCTGTTCTATTTATCAGTCTCTCTCTATATATATATATATATATATATATATATATATATATATATATATATATATATAGAGAGAGAGAGAGAGAGAGAGAGATAGATAGATAGATAGATGATGTGTGTGTGTGTGTCTGTGTGTGTGTGTGCACATCTGTTCAATATCTATTCATTCTATCTGTCTGTTCAGATCTAATTCTAGTCATATTATCAATCTATCTATCCATTTATCTATCTATCTGCTTATATATATCAATCATTCCTGACATATGTATCTGTCTATTTTATCTGTCTAGCTATCTATCTATAGTCTATACATATGTGTGTGTGAGTGTGTGCGTGTTTGCATGCAAATCTGTTCCCATCTATCTATCTATGTCTATTCATATCTAATTCTAGTCACATGATCTATCTATAACAATGTAGCCATGCATCTATATAAACTAGCTCATATCTATCTATCTATCTAT
>CAHIKZ030000905.1:590000-597500 GCA_903632075.3 Acanthosepion pharaonis | reverse complement strand
AGATAGCAAAATGACAAAACAAAGAGCTACAAAATGTGAAACATCATATCGACATAATGAAACGGAAAGTCATCTGGCTTTCATAATATTCCATATTGTTTTCTGTTCTACAGGTAACAAAACCTTATACAATCTCAGTCAAAGAATTGGTCGACTGCTAATTGTTGAAACTTGACTAATGCATGGAATAATAATGCAACACAAAATGTACTTAGAACAAAATGTATTAAAACAAGAAAGTGTACACAATATTTACATATAGTCTTTTGTATATTCCTGGTAAGACCGTTCCTGGAGAATGTGTTGACTGAGTCGCAGTCGGGCAGAGTCTCTGGTTGAATCTCTTGATTCCTTCCACTCTTCCCGGTACCAACCATATTTATCTGGTCGGTACTCCACTATGTAAATTAGGTGGATCCTACCACAACACAATGTCCCTGTAGACAGTTCTTATAAGACGTGCTGGGAGAACATATAGACCTACTAGACTGTCACCAACAGTTCCAACCCACACATTAATCGTTAGTTTGTTATTCTATCTCGTCCAGATGCCTCATCATCCGTAAACAAGGCTGATGATCGACAGTGAGTGCAATAAATCATCGGCAAAAGTTCTCCCGTAGTGAATGATCAGATTGCGAAAGACTCTGCGCACGTTGAAAATGATATGAATAAAGGGGCTGTTCTTGAAGTACCCTCCATATGATATTATGAGATGTACGATGTACGACATGCTAGGACCACTTGACCTGTGCTGATACCTGGATCGTTTCTGACCAGCCTGTAGCTGTGTTCTCCGTGGCCAGGCGTACGAGCGGATCTCGGACTTCCTCAATCCATAGTTTGTGATGCCACAGATCCTGTTTCAGTCACGCGACGATCAACAACAAAAAATAATTCGGCTATCTTCGTTCTGGAAAGGCAATCTGATACAGCCATGCAGCCTCGCGTCCATTACTATTCACGCGGCAGTGTATAAAATTCATATCTGCCTGCACACGATTATTTATCCTGCCATTGTTAAACGGAGCACTTCTCGGATAACTCGCTACTACACACGTTAAACGCTGAGGACAGGCTAGCCAAAAATGTACACGAGTGACAAATGTAACATAGTCTATATGACAACACAGCGCCATCTACCTTAAACTATTTTTAAACTCAATAACCCAAAAATGAATGATTAGCAGATATCTTGCTCTTCTTTTGGTGAGCGGAACCCGCCCCAAAGTTTGTAAAAGTATTTTTGATACACAATATATATATATATATATATATATATATTTCTAAAACAATAATGTTTTTTTATTAATCAGACAGATTTTATCACTTTAATCGTTAATAAATAAACAGAGCGTCTAATGAATGTGATTATCCACTAAAACTAACGTTTAATGTGTAAGAATCTGCAGTATAAATGAATTAAAAGATCCATTACTTCTTTAAAAAATTGCTTTGTTTACGTTAGTATACGAAACTGAACGTTCGATAATATGCGGAATATTTGCACTTTTAAGGCGCTGTTCAGATTTGATCGGTCGGTGAGAGCTTGTGTGGTCGAATTTGTCTAAAGCACCACGGATCTAACGAAGGTTTCTCCTACCAAGGTGGACGCAGGTGCGACTCCCGAATGTATTTATTGGGAAAAATATGTTCAAAATCACAGCCACATTGGCTGGCGAACGTCTGTAATTGCAATCATCATGCCTAACGTAGACTGCACGAATTCCGACTTTGTTACGTTTTTGTTTTGTCCAATTTACGGTCACGACTGTGTCTTTTCTCAACAATAAATGAAAAAAAAATATGGTTAACTTTAGGGGTTAGGGGACCGCATGCATTGTATAGATCAGATGATTCCCAACGTAAGGCGCATACCCCACCGGTGGGTCATGATAATATTTTAATGGGGCATCCTTAGGATTTGCACCCTTTGTCTTATTATATCAACAGAATAAAATGGCAATTCGAGAATGAGTTATTAACAGTGAATTGTTTTCTAGTGAGTCTGAGTGAGAGTTTAATGTTAATGTGTGTTAATACATACGATGTATATACAGTATGCATACATATAAATATGTTGTGTGTATGTACGTACATGTGTAATTGGCATACGGGTTATTTCCCGTCTCCCTACACTCGAGTCAACAAAGGAGAGGGCGTGATGCATGTCGCTGGAAGAGCCCTTGTTTTGTCGGCCAATCAGCGCGTGTAAGCATTCACTTTGCTTCCTTCACGTGAATTGCAGTAAAATTTTGAATATGTAAGAATTAAATCTTACGGAGGTGGCCACCAGAATTTTAGAAATACCAACATAGGGCATGCTCCAAAATCGGTTGGAAAACACTGGTATACATGATAATCAGTTTTTGTGTATGTACATATACTAGAGCGAGTGCTGTGTGTTTTTATATTGTAGTTTTTTTGAAGTTATATTTTGGAATACAGTTTGATTTCTTTAAGAAATTGTCGAATATTATACGGATTACTGTCATAAAAGAGTTCTTTCATATTGGTTGGTTGATTTTCTTTAGCGTCTTATCAACCTCTATGGATTATTCATTGATGAAATCTAAATATTTTGAACTCAGTTTTATGGCTTCAACTAAATATTCTAAACACAAATATATGCCTTCAAATATAGATAAAATGTATCGTTTCTCATTTTACAATAAAATGTACTGTTGGTAATTCAATAAATAAGTATTGTTTGTGATCTTACTTTAAAACCGTATTTTTATATTTTCACATTTTTGTTTTGTTTGGGTGTTCACTGTTTAACCATAGATGGGACCCAAACACCGCGACTAAGGGTGGACTTAGAGACAACGGCAATAAAGACTTGGTTCCACGGTTCTCAAAAGCTCCAATCGCGTGATCAGAGGTCTTGTTGCTGGATGTAGTTTATCGTCATACACGGCATATATAAATATATATAATTAAATCTATCAGAGCATATATATATATATATATATATATATATATATATATATATATATATATATATATATATATATACTCAGATCTATCGATATTTGTATATATTTGCATACATATTTATATATAAGAAATAACTCGATTAAATGTTTTTTTATCTGATTTTTTTTCTCGTAAATTGTAGTTGTGAATTATGTAAACAGTTTTCATTTAGTTTCCTTCATTTCGCCGTTTCTGTCTTTCTTAGGTGTCCTTTCTCTCTTTTTCGACGTTTTAACCTCTGAGACCCGTTCGCCAACAACACCACTGATTCATCCGATGCTGCTAATTCCTAAACAAGGGAGAAAATCACTTGCTAATGTGTTTATCGCTAGAGGGCGTCTGTCTCAATTCCAAAACGACACTTTACTCTATTCTTTGAATTGCAGATTAGCAATTCGATGTTTCCGATATTACTGTCCCGACTGACGGGTGGGGTCGGGGTTGGAGGTTGTGAGTCTTTGTTTTATTTTTCTTTTTTTTTTCTTTCTGAAATTGATAAATTAAGGAGAAACTGTTCCATATTGAGATTCTGAATATCATTATTACTCGAATAATCCGAAATTATTTAAAAGAACGTACCTTCAGCACATCGTCGATCCATGATCTCCTTAATTTTTTTTTTATATACCGTAATTCCCCATGTATATTACGCATTTTTTTTTCTAAAAAATAATAAGAAAAATCAGGGTTACGTATTATGCACAGTTACAAAAAAAAATCTTTAAAAATATTGTTGTTTCATAGTTCGATTTCAGTTGCGAAATGACTACTCACCCCAAAAATACGACAATTTGATACTAACATTCGGCGATTGCGACCCCATATGAATGTCAGATACAAACGTATGTATCTGAGAATACTTACAAATGTAAAATATAATGAGCATTATCATAAAACTAAATTAGAATAATATTATTCTGTGTTTAAAACTATGGTGCGATATGATTAAAAAGAAATATATATATATATATATATAATTATTTATTTAAAAATATGATTCCAACACGCTACATAAGAGTTCTCATGTTTAAAAACAAGAGCCGAAAACTTCAATATTATTATTTGAATTAAATTGAATTAAAGTACTAAGCTTTGTTCCATTTTCAAGCGAAATCTTTTTGGAATAACTTATTTCTGAAATTTACTTATTTGCTTATAAAACGCGTAAATTTCAGAAATAAGTTATTCGAAAAAAAAATTTCGCTTGAAGATGGAACAGGGCTTAATACATTAATTCGATTTAATTCAAATAATTATATTGAAGTTTTCGGCTCTTGTTTTGAAACTTGAGAACTCTTATGTAGCGTGTTGGAATCATATTTTTAAATAAATAATTATATTTATGCTCTACTTTTGTATCGAGCACTATTTTTTTTAAATAAATTGGAGAGGTACAATTTATAGGTTTTGATTACCAAACAAGGGGTGCGTATTATGCATGAGTAGAAGCATTTTCACACACTTTCAGTACAGTTTTAGTTGTGCTTATTATGCATGAAGGCGTATTATATATGGGAGATTCAAATATATTATACCCATATGTTTCTATATAAAGGCAAAATTCGCGCAATATATGTATAATCGTTGGGCCGAAAAGGTCCTGTTAAGTGGCCACTTGGATATTTTTTTTTCAGTGGGGCCATTTGAAATCAGTTGTTTATCAAATGCTACGTTATCGGCACGTGGCCGTTACTGGTTAGAACGTCCGCCTTCCGACCATGAGACCCGGGTTGGAATCTCACCATGGTCGATTTGTCAGGAAGAAGTCTCCCTGATGTTATCGGACTGGAGGGGGTATTTGCCAACGTGATACGCCTTTGGAAAGTGCATATAAACCACACCACGGGTTGAGCGAAGCCTTGTGAGTGAAACTTAATAGACGGAGCCCTTGCTAAGGCTTTCATGCACAAATTGTTGATCACGCTAGATAACACGCTCTTTCCCAGAAACTAAGGTCTACTCGGCATAGTTGCTGTATAAACGACAAAAACAAATGCGCCTGAGCAAGCCTTTGCAATATGGATAGGCCCTTATAAACGGGTATCATCGAATACCAGAGACCAGCTATACTTCCGACGTGAAACGTATCTGTTTACCATCCGTTCTACGTCATTGATAATGGTCGCTAGGAGTGCGTTGTGTATTGGTTAATGATCAAAAGCAAACGCTTTTAACACAGTGCTGGAAATCTGACATGCAGTTTCCAAAAAAAAAAAAAATCGTAAAAGACTAACACATCTCCACAAAAAAAAACACAATACCCTCTCCGGTGACAAAAGCTGCTGGTCCCTCCCCCCCCGGTGAGGGGGCGTCAGTACCGCCTTAGCCACCGCAAAAAACTAACACCTCTCCACAAAAAAACAATACCCTCTCCGGCGAAAAAAAGCTGCTGGTGGCCCCGCCTTAGCCACCACAACTGTGTTACCTCCCCTGGTTGGCGAATAATACTTTCAAATGTTGTATATAGAAAATTGACCAGAAGCGCTCAATAAATTTTGAAGAAATAATTATATATTAATGCAGTAAAATAACAGAGGAGACTCAACAACGTGTCAATGAATTATGCAGGCACAGAATTGAAATGTATTTTTAAAAATATATACTTAGATATATTTTCATGCGTAATAAAACATTGATGTTGACCGAAACAAAGGTTCGCGCCAGTGTCCTGGAGCCTGGTCCGAAGGACATAATCTCACACCTCTGACCTAGACGAAGTGAAAAAACAGCAAGAAAAATCACGAGACAAGAGAACATGACCGGCGCATAAATGAACCATGCGTGACGCTTGAAGAACTCGTTAAGAGGTCATTTGCTAATCATATTTCTGCCCTGCTTAGTGCCGAGAAAAACAGTAGATTGACACTCACCTCTTTCTAATAAGACTACAACCACTAGCACGGTCTGACTTCAAAAATATCACTACCGAACCGAAACGGACATTTCTCCAAACTGTTCCTAATATCCGCCTTGTAAATGAAAATTTTCCTACCCTTAATATCAAAGGACTCACTCTAAAGCAAATAAATAAAAATATATTGTTAATCTTATACCCTTGTGTTTGTTTTATTCTAAAGTTTCCGGTAAATAAATATCAAGAACCACCCTGGCACCACATTTTCCACAATACTAAAAATATTATCCCTATACTGCGCGACTTTTGCCTCACCCTGTATATTGAGTTGCTAAGACATATTGCAATCTGTGTCGCCAATTGCTTCAGTCTACTAGACCTCACTGTATCAACAAAAGATGATTTCTTTTTCTTATTAGCTTTGCTACGTGAGAGGGATATTGGTAGCCAATAAGAGGTAGCATAGGTTGTGGGAGGTAGCGAGTAGAAGACATTCAGGGGAACGCATGCCGGCTTCTTTAGCATCTCGCCACGTGCAGACTAGTCCGTCTGAGACATTCGGCACCGAAAGCGTGCTGACTTTTCAAAATGCTTGCGACCGTTTGGGGTCTTATATGACATAATTATAAAAAAGCAATCATTGGCGGTCAGAATTCCATCCTCAAAGGACTTCTGACCAGCAGTTGTTCATCCTGAGTCAACTTCCACATTCTGTAACATTTTTATTTTAAAGATTATAGTTACCAAGGAAGCATTCTCTAAGGAGTTTTTTGTCGACAAAGTAACAGTTCTGGGGACGAAGCTGTCCCAGTGGAAGTTGCTTTTTATCAAAGGACCTCGAAGAGAATGGCATCGTGAAAACGGCATGGCTGGTCTTGGCTTTGAAGGTCCGACCTGGTGACACTAAAGAATATAACTCGTCCGGCCATCTGTCATAGTAATAGCGATATAGTTGTGAAAAGCGGGCGACGTTTCACCTGTGGAATTAGAGATGCAGGGTAGAAAATAATTCATCACCCACAAGACCGCGTCAGTAATTTTAAACTCTGTCGAGATTGGACAGTGAGGATTTGGGCAGCAAGAGCTCAGATATGGTAAAGATACTCGATGCTTGTTCTTATCTGAGTTCGAGCATGTCAGTGGCAGTTAGGTATTTTTCTAAAACGATAAAATGATCCGACCCTTCTTCCACCATCTTTGATGATGGCACGAATATACGAGGTCAGTTTGTGGTGGGGAGTGTGCTTTAAACTCAGTAGGCGTTCGAGGCAAAAAGCCTCCTTGAAGGTATGAGCACCTATCAGGAGGTGCAGGTTTACGGTCTGCTTGCTGGCGATTAAATACTACGTATTTTAGTTTTAGATGCATTGAATGACATATTTCTCCCCTGATAGATAGCGATTAACCCTGGACTCTATAAGATTGTTGCTGAGAGGGAAGCATTCTCTCGGGAGTTTCTTCCCACAAAATCAATGTTCCGGGGAAGAAGCTGTCTGAGTGTAACTTGCTTTTTATCAAGGGACTTCGTAGGGAATGGGGTTGCTCTCCCACTCTGAACTCTTCATGGAGGTTTCTAGCTGTGACGGTTGGAGCTGGTCGGACTAAGTAATGATACTCGCCCTGAAATCTGACATATTAATAATGACAGTCTGGCACAGTTTCATCTG
>CAHIKZ030000905.1:570000-587500 GCA_903632075.3 Acanthosepion pharaonis | reverse complement strand
ATAAGAACACCGGATCACATATCTTACTGTTCTTTATATATATATATATATATATATATATATATATATTAAGAAATGGACAAAGTCCGACAATTTATTTATTCAAGAAATTTTTATGTTTAACGTTCTTTTTATAGATACAAGTATTTAAGTAAATGCTCTGTTTATAATAAACGGTATTAAATAACATTTACCGGCCTGAATGTCCGAGAAATTTTCATAGAAAATATTCGTCCTTTGACAGGATTCGAACCTGCATCCTATACAGAACCGTCATTTACGCTGACGTGCCTTGACCGCTCGGTCACAAAAGATCGTTCGGTTGGCAAGGTTGAATTTACTGCTTATAAACTTCAGTCTTCCATGAATCTCGTACATTCATAACTACTCATGGCGTATCAAATGTAAACAAATGACGTCATATATTAAGAAATGGACAAAGTCCGACAATTTATTTATTAAAGACATTTTTATGTTTAACGTTCTTTTTTATAGATACAAGTATTTAAGTAAATGCTCTGCTTATAATAAACAGTATTAAATAACATTTACCGGTCTGAATTTATTACAAACAGAGCATTTACTATTTTGATTTTTGCGTCATTTAGACGTCAATTTATCCATTGCACACTGTATTTCTGTTAAAATGAGATGTCAGCGTTATTCGCAGTGCAAGAAGTAAGGCATGTAGTAACATCAGCACGGCAAAGGGCACTCCTTTAAAGGCCAGGAAGGGCAAAAATATTTTAAGTCAAGTGATAGCGATTGCTGTATGAGTCGTACGATTTTTGAATCAAGCACGGGCAACGCCGGGTCATGCTGCTAATAGAAACATAAATATCCAGAAACAAGATCAAGTTGCACAATGTTTGCCCCCACTGAATATAAAGCACGTGATAGAATGGGCCAATATCTGCAATGGAAAATATGCAACTTTTACGTGAAGGAAACTGCAAGGAACTGGTATGATCACCATCCAGAGCGTCTTGCAGAGATATGTAACAATTTTATGGGACTTTACAATACACAGACGCAGAGGAATCAAAGGTTATCGGCCAAACATCGTGATCAAAGACAACAAGAACAGAATAGGCTTTCTTATCGACAGGATAGTCCTTGAAAATTGTAATGTGTCTTTGTGAGGTCTTCAAAACAGTTTCAAAATACAAGTATCTTGAAATGGAAATCTAAAAACTACTTGTAGTTGGAGCCATGGGATTGATTTAAAAAGGTTCCGGTAGACTTATTGAAGTGATTCCTAGTAGTCCATACCTTACCTGCAATATTGCACACACTAAAATAAAACCCGGCCTGACAGAGTGGGCCAATATCTGCAATGGAAAATATGTATTACTGAAAGAAAACTGCAAGAAATTGGCATGAACACCACTCTGATCCGGTTACAGGCATCGGACATGTAATAATTTTATGAGACTTTACAATACACACAGACAGAACAATCAAATCTAATCGTCCAGACATCGTGATCAGACACCATAAATATAGAATATGCTTTCTCATTGACATGGCAGTTCTTGCAGTCTGTAACCTGTCTTTGAAGTTCTTCAGAAAATGATCCTCGTACAAGGACCTTGGAATTGAAATCTCAAAAAATGGCATGTGACGACATCAACAATTCCAGTTGTAGTAGGAGGCGCCAGTTTCATTGGGAAAGGTTCCCGTAGACTCATAGAAGGGATTCCCTGGTAGTCCAAGCCTTAAAGAAATACAAAAAATTGTGCTCAAAAGTAAAGCCCACAAGATACGAAGAGATTTATCTATGTGTGTGATCTTAGTTTTTGTTTTTGTTCCTCCTCAAAAAATGCTCAGTTGTAAATGTTCTGATGCAATCCCTGACCTTAGGTCTCTGGTTGGAACCCCGAAATGAGTATACAACAGAAATCAAAGGAAATAAAATAACAATATCAATAATAATAATAATAATGTATTCACAAATACAACTCACACCTTATGAGAAGACGAAAGTAACCAAGTAAAAGATGGCGTAGAATAATAATAATAATAATAATAATAATAATAATAATGAGAAGAAAAGCGAGATAAGAACGAGAAGAGGTATGTAGCCAAGAAGAAGACGGAAAAAAACGGTGACAATAACAACAACAATAATAATAATAATAGTGAGAAGTAAAAGAAGACGAAAGTTGCCAAGGAGCAAAGTAGGACAATAATAATAATAATAATGCGATCTTAGGTTTTTTTTTTTTTAGTGGCAGTGGGGGTTAAAATTGCTCAGTGGAAAATGTCATGATCCAATTTCTGACCTTAGATCTCTGGTTGCGTAATGTGTATGCACCAGAATATCAATGGAAATAATAATAATAATAATAATAATAATAATAATAATAATAATGAGAAGAAAAAAAACATAGAAAGAGAAGATGTAGGTAGCCAAGAAGAAGTGCACGAAGCATGTAATAATAATAATAATAATAATAATGGTGAGAAGAAAAAAACATAGAAGGAGAAGACGTAAGTAGCCAAGAAGAAGTGCACGAAGCATGTAATATTATTAATAATAATAATAATAATAATAATAATAATAATGGTGAAGAAAAAAAACATAGAAGGAGAAGACGTAGGTAGCCAAGAAGAAGTGCAATGAAGCATGTAATATTAATAATAATAATAATAATAATAATAATAATGATGAGAAGAAAAAACATAGAAGGAGAAGACGTAGGTAGCCAAGAAGAAGTGCACGAAGCATATAATAATAATAATAATAATAATAATAATAATAATAATAATAATAATAATAAATAATGATAATAATAACAACAACAACCTATGATGTGGTGTATTCGTAGGTTTAGTGCGCGGCTGAGCGCCTGTCTCATTTAAATCACGTGTTCAAACGCAAGCTTTTGAAAAACGTTGGTCTTTTGATCCAAGCTTTAAGTTAACGTTAATATACATGGGCATGTATTTTCGTAACAAGGTTTCTTAACTGGAAAATGTCTTCAGTCGTGCTTGACTGTTATTTCAGAAACTCTGTCTAACGGTTTAAAGACAGGGCCTGGAAAATCTTTTGAATTTTATCTTTGTTTACTTGTGTCGTTATTACAGATTTGCTTTGGGCCAGAAAATGTCGTTGAAACGTTTCTGAAACGGAAATGACAACGAGAACCCTAGTGACATTCTCGAGTGAAAATAAATTTGGAAAATAAAGAATTTATGCAAACAAGAAACAAACACTGAAATAAAAGAACGGCGACATTGGTAAAAATGTAATTGAAGAAAAGTCTTTAAGAATTCAATTTCTGAAAACTTTTTTATTTTTTTTTTTATTTTGTATGTGTGGATTTCTTTTAAAGAAGCCTTATCCGAAACGAAGATGTGAAAAGTCAAAAAGATACCTTTTCTCTCACCGCGTCAAATGCTTTTCCAGCCAAAAATTAAAAAAAAAATATATATATAGAGGGAAATAAAGAGAAATGCCGTATGACTTTTCACAATTGGCTTATCGACATGACTGTCAGACGATAGAAATCGTGTTCATGAACTTATGATGTTGGCGATAAGGTTTTAATTCAATCAAGTTTGTCATTGTTCTTTACCCCGACTGCAATGAAATCTTGCGTTTACCAGATCCTGCACGCCCTATCGGCGTTTTCGATCGCAATATCTTGACGACTTCCCTCATCTCAGTTCAAGATCATTTTCAGAATTTTTTTTTCTTTCTTTTAAACCGCCATCTTCCATGTTCACTTTTAAAACAATTTTATCTTTTTCTCGATAACGATAGAGCAACAATTGGTATTCGATGATGGTAACGGAAAAAAAAATTTCAAAACTGATCCGAAAATTTGATAGAAAGACGTTTTTGGTCTCCTTTTTCTTTGTCTTCTTATTATTTTGTCAGTTTACGTTTTGTATTTCGGCTTATCCTTAAAATGTCTAAAAACTTGTCATGCGCTTTTCTCTTCCGTTCAATAAAATACCCACAATGCCTCTCGCAACATCGAGTTGAGCGGTTTTACGGGTTTAACCTTTTTTGTCAGCGTTTTCTTCCATTATTTTTTTTTCGTTTTTCTACTTAGTTCATGTCTTCCTTTTTATGTCTTTCTTTCTCTACGGTTGATCTACCCTTCCTCTCTTTTTATAAGGGTCTTAAATTCCGATTTTAAAAGAGATTGGCGATGGAAATGTTTCTCTCTCTCTCTCTCTCTCTCGTTATAGTCCTCCATATGTCTCTCTTTCGCCCGTAAATCCTCCTTTCTTTCTTTTTTTATAAGGGTCATTAATGCCAACTTCAAAAGAGATTGGCGATAGAATTTTTTCTCTCTTTTTTAAACCACTACACATGTCTCTTTTTCTCCCACTAATCCAATTTTTCTGTCTTTTTTTAAGGGTGTTTAATTCCGACATTAAAAGAGATTGGCAGTAAAAATCTCTCTCACTCTCTCTCTTTATAATTCTCCATTTGTCTCTCTTTTTCCCGTTATCCCGCCTTTCTCTCTTTTTGTAAAAGAGTTTTTAATTTTGACTTTAAAAGAGATTGATGTTAGAAATTTCTCACTATCTCTGTCTCTCTCTATCTCTGTCTTTATAGCCCTCCGTATCTCTTTCATTCTCCCATTAATAACCATTTCTCTCTTTTTATAAGTGTCTTTAATTCCAGGTTTAAAAGAGACTGTCGATAGAAATTTTTCTCCCTCTTTTTAAACCTCTGCACATGTCTCTCTTTCTCCCTTTCTATCTTTTTATAAGGGTCTTTAAATCTAGCTTTAAAAAAGATTGGCGACAAAATTTTTCTCTTTCTTCTTTAAAGGTCTGCACAGGTCTCTCTTTCTCCCATTAATCCACTTTTTTCTCTCTTTTTACGAGGTTATTTAATTCTGACTTTAAAAGAAATTGGCGGTAAAATGTTTCTCTGTCTTTCTTTCTAATTCTCCATGTGTCTGTCTTTCTCCCATTAGTCATCTCATTCTCTCTTTTTATAAGGGTCTTTAATTAGGACTTTAAAAGTAATTGGTGGTAGAAATATTTCTCTCTCTTTTTATGCCTCTCCACATACTTCCCTTTCTCCTGTTAATGCAGTTTCTCTCTTTTATACTTCTCCATAAATACACTTTTTCTCTCTTCTATACTTCTCCCTAAGTACACTTTTCTCCTTCTTTATACTTCTCCCCTAAGTACATTTTTTTTTTATACTCTCCCTTTTTTTCTCTTTTATACTTCTCCCTAAGTACACTTTTCTCTCTTTTTATACTTCTCCTAAGTACACTTTTCTCTCTTTTACTTCTCCCTATACATTTTCTCTCTTTAAGTACCTAAGTACTTTTCTCCTTCTTTATCCCTAAGTTTTCTCTCTTTTGTACTTCTCCCAAGTACATTTTCTCTCTTTTATACTTCTCCTAAATTTTATTTTTTCTCTTTTATACTTCTCCCCTAAACTTCTCCCTTACATTTCTCTCTTTTATACTTCTCCCTAGTACATTTTCTCTCTTTTTATACTTCTCCTAAGTACATTTTTCTCTTTTTAATTCTCCCTAATTTTGTCTCTCTTTATACTTCTCCCTAAGTACATTTTTCTCTCTTTTATACTTTTTCTCTCTTTTATACTTCTCCTAAGTACATTTTCTCTCTTTTTTTACTTCTCCCTAAGTAAACTTTTCTCTCTTTTATACTTCTCCCTAAGTACATTTTTCTCTCTTTTATACTTCTCCCTAAATACACTTTTCTCTCTTTTATACTTCTCCCTAAACATTTTTCTCTTTATACTTCCCTAAATTACATTTTCTTTTCTCTTTTATACTTCTCCCTAAGTACATTTTTTTCTCTTTTATACTTCTCCCTAAGTACCTTTTCTCTCTTTTATACTTCTCCCTAAGTAAACTTTTCTCTTTTTTTTATACTTCTCCCAAGTAAACTTTTTCTCTTTTATACTTCTCCCTAAGTACATTTTTCTCTCTTTTATACTTCTCCCTAAATACACTTTTCTCTCTTCTATACTTCTCCCTAAGTACACTTTTCTCCTTCTTTATACTTCTCCCTAAGTACATTTTTCTCTCTTTTATACTTCTCCCTAAGTACATTTTTCTCTCTTTTATACTTCTCCCTAAGTAAACTTTTCTCTCTTTTATACTTCTCCCTAAGTACATTTTTCTCTCTTTTATACTTCTCCCTAAGTACATTTTTTCTCTTTTATACTTCTCACTAAGTACACTTTTCTCTTTTATACTTCTCCCTAAGTAAACTTTTCTCTTTTTTATACTTCTCCCTAAGTAAACTTTTTTTCTTTTTTATACTTCTCCTAAGTACATTTTTTCTCTTTTTATACTTCTCCCTAAATACACTTTTCTCTTTTTATACTTCTCCCTAAGTACACTTTTGTCCTTCTTTATACTTCTCCCTAAGTACATTTTTCTCTCTTTTATACTTCTCCCTAAGTACATTTTTCTCTCTTTTATACTTCTCCCTAAGTAAACTTTTCTCTCTTTTATACTTCTCCCTAAGTACATTTTTCTCTCTTTTATACTTCTCCCTAAGTACATTTTTCTCTCTTTTATACTTCTCCCTAAGTAAACTTTTCTCTCTTTTATACTTCTCCCTAAGTAAACTTTTCTCTCTTTTATACTTCTCCCTAAGTAAACTTTTCTCTCTTTTATACTTCTCCCTAAGTACATTTTTCTCTCTTTTATACTTCTCCCTAAATACACTTTTCTCTCTTTTATACTTCTCCCTAAGTACACTTTTCTCCTTCTTTATACTTCTCCTAAATTACATTTTCTCTTTTATACTTCTCCTAAGTACATTTTTCTCTCTTTATACTTCTCCCTAAGTAAACTTTTCTCTCTTTTATACTTCTCCCCTAAGTAAACTTTTCTCTCTTTTATACTTCTCCCTAAGTACATTTTTTCTCTCTTTTATACTTCTCCTAAGTACACTTTTCTCTCTTTATACTTCTCCCCCTAAGTAAACTTTTCTCTCTTTATACTTCTCCTAAGTAAAATTTTCTCTTTTTATACTTCTCCCCTAAGTACATTTTTTCTCTTTTATACTTCTCCCTAAGTACATTTTTCTCTTTATACTTCTCCCTAAGTAAACTTTTCTCTCTTTTATACTTCTCCCTAAGTAAACTTTTCTCTCTTTTATACTTCTCCCTAAGTACATTTTTCTCTCTTTTATACTTCCCCCTAAATACACTTTTCTCTCTTCTATACTTCTCCCTAAGTACACTTTTCTCCTTCTTTATACTTCTCCCTAAGTACATTTTTCTCTCTTTTATACTTCTCCCTAAGTAAACTTTTCTCTCTTTTATACTTCTCCCCTAAGTACATTTTTTCTCTCTTTTATACTTCTCCCTAAGTACATTTTTTCTCTTTTATACTTCTCCCTAAGTACACTTTTCTCCTTCTTTATACTTCTCCCTAAGTACATTTTTCTCTCTTTTATACTTCTCCCTAAGTAAACTTTTCTCTCTTTTATACTTCTCCCTAAGTACATTTTTCTCTCTTTTATACTTCTCCCTAAATACACTTTTCTCTCTTCTATACTTCTCCCTAAGTACACTTTTCTCCTTCTTTGTACTTCTCCCTAAGTAAAATTTTCTCTCTTTTATACTTCTCCCTAAATACACTTTTCTCTCTTCTATACTTCTCCCTAAGTAGACTTTTTTCTCTTTTTTATAATTCTCCCCTAAGTACACTTTTCTCTTTTATATTCTCCCTAAGTACATTTTTTCTCTTTTATACTTCTCCTAGGTACATTTTTCTCTTTATACTTCTCCCTAAGTAAACTTTTCTCTCTTTTATACTTCTCCCTATGTAAACTTTTCTCTCTTTTATACTTCTCCCTAAGTAAACTTTTCTCTCTTTTATACTTCTCCCTAAGTAGACTTTTCTCTCTTTTATAATTCTCCCTAAGTACACTTTTCTCTCTTTTATACTTCTCCCTAAGTACATTTTTCTCTCTTTTATACTTCTCCCTAAGTACATTTTTACTCTCTTTTATACTTCTCCCTAAGTACACTTTTTTCTCTCTTTTATACTTCTCCTAAGTAAACTTTTTCTCTCTTTTTATACTTCCCTAAGTACATTTTCTCTCTTCTATACTTCTCCTAAGTACACTTTTTTCTCCTTCTTTTATACTTCTCCCTAAGTAAATGCTTTTTTCTCTCTTTTATACTTCTCTCTAAATACACTTTTCTCTCTTTTATACTTCTCCCTAAGTACACTTTTCCTCCTTCTTTATACTTCTCCCCTAAGTACATTTTCTCTCTTTATACTTCTCCTAAGTAAACTTTTCTCTCTTTTATACTTCTCCTAAGTAAACTTTTCTCTCTTTATACTTCTCCCTAAGTAAACTTTTCTCTCTTTTTTTACTTCTCCCTAAGTACACTTTTCTCTCTTTTATACTTCTCCCTAAGTAAACTTTTCTCTCTTTTATACTTCTCCCTAAGTACATTTTTCTCTCTTTTATACTTCTCCCTAAATACACTTTTCTCTCTTTTATACTTCTCTCTAAATACACTTTTCTCTCTTCTATACTTCTCCCTAAGTACACTTTTCTCCTTCTTTATACTTCTCCCTAAGTAAACTTTTCTCTCTTTTATACTTCTCCCTAAGTACACTTTTCTCCTTCTTTATACTTCTCCCTAAGTAAACTTTTCTCTCTTTTATACTTCTCCCTAAGTACATTTTTCTCTCTTTTATACTTCTCCCTAAGTACACTTTTCTCTCGTTTATACTTCTCCCTAAGTAAACTTTTCTCTCTTTTATACTTCTCCCTAAGTAAACTTTTCTCTCTTTTATACTTCTCCCTAAAGTACATTTTTTTTCTTTTTATTCTTCCCCCTAAGTACACTTTTTTCTCTCTTTTATACTTCTCCCTAAGTAAACTTTTCTCTCTTTTATACTTCTCCCTAAGTACATTTTTCTCTCTTTTATACTTCTCCCTAAGTACACATTTCCTTTCGCTAATATGTTCTTTCCACTTTTAATGCGACACTACCTCATTTGTGTCTTGCTACGTCTTCCTTCTTTACCGGCATCCTGGGGAAGACGATAAACTACATCAAACAGCAAAGACCTTGATCGAAAGGTTTTGAAGAGCGGAGAACCTCATCTTGGTAGCTGGTCTTCCCAGGTCCACGTTGACACGACGTGGGTCAAGGTGAACCTGATAGAATCCCAGCTGTGGGCAAATAGTTAACCCACAAATTGGGGTCAAAACATTATAAAAAGTGTAAAAATAGGTTTTAATTCCAGCTATGAGTTAAATAACCAATTGAGGTTGATATGTCGTAAAACAAACGAAACCAGACCAAACCCTACTTACCGATAATATCTATTTTTCTCTCTTTTCACACGTCCCTTTTTTTTCACTCGCTAATCCCTCTTTCTTCCTTTTTTTTAGTTAAAGTCTATTTTACTCTTGCTAATCTCTTCTTTCTCTTTTGATACGTAAACATATCTGTGCCTACAAATGTCTCTTTCCGCTTATCTCATATTTTATATTTTTATAAGTTCTTTCTTTCTCTTTGTTTTTTTTCTTTATAACTACATTTCTTACGTTGTTCATTTATCTAACTACTTGAAACCTTTCTTTCTTTTTGTATTTCACGTTATACCCCTTCATAATTCTCCATGTGTCTCTCTTTTTTCCCGTTAATCAACTTTTCTCTCTTTTTATAAGCTTTATTTAATCGTGAATTAAAAAAAAAAAAAGATTAGCGGTAGATATATTTCTCCCCATCTCTCTTGCTGCCTATAATTCTCATTTGTGTCATCCTACGTCTTCTTTCATTACCGATAATATCTATTTTTCTCTCTTTTCGCACGTCTCTTCATGTCCCTTTTTTTCGCCAACTAAACCCTCTTTTCTTTTTGATCAGTCAAGCTAAGCACCTTTAACTTTTGCTAATCTCTTTTTTTTTCTTTTGATATCGCTCCAGAAAACTTTGGTACCGAATCTCTCTTTTTTATGGGTCTCAATGCTTTTGTTATTTCCGCTTATCTCTCTTTTTCGCCATCTTATGTGTCTCTAATTATCATTTCCGCTTCTCTGTCTGTCTATGCCTGTTTTTGTTTTTTTTCTCCTGTTATTTTTCTTTCTAATTTTATTCCTGTTTTTACGCGCCCAAAAAGTCCCGAGATTTTGGCTGCTTTTGGAACATCTCCGCCCAGTCGAACTTTTTAACATTTCTTTCTTTCGAGTTACGTCACATTTTATATTTTTATATGTTCTTTCTTTCTCTATGTATCTATTTATATCTATATATCTTTCATTTTTTCTTTCTCTGCCAACTTGAAACCTTTCTTTATTTTTATATTTCATGTTTTTCTCGTCTTTTTACTATTCTTTCTCTATTTTTTCATTCTTACTTTCTCGTTTTTACCCTCTTTGCTTATTTAAATCTTTCTTTCTTTCTCGTTTTTACCCTCTTTGCTTATTTCATTCTTTCTTTCTCGTTTTAACCCTCTTTGCTTATTTCATTCTTTCTTTCTTTCTTTCTTTCTTTCTTTCTCGTTTTTACCCTCTTTGCCTATTTCATTCTTTCTTTCTTTCTCGTTTTTACCCTCTTTGCTTATTTCATTCTTTTTTTCTTTCCCGTTTTTGCCTTCTTTGCTTATTTCATTCTTACTTTCTTTCTCGTTTTTACCCTCTTTGCTTATTTCATTTTTTCTTTCTTTCTCGTTTTTAACCTCTTTGCTTATTTCATTCTTTCTTTCAGTCTTTCTCGTTTTTACCCTCTTTGCTTATTTCATTCTTCCTTTCTCGTTTTTACCCTCTTTGCTTATTTCGTTATTTTTTCTTTCTCGTTTTTGCCTTCTTTGCTTATTTCATTCTTACTTTCTTTCTCGTTTTTACCCTCTTTGCTTATTTCATTCTTTCTCGTTTTTAACCTCTTTGCTTATTCCATTCTTTCTTTCAGTCTTTCTCGTTTTTACCCTCTTTGCTTATTTCATTCTTTCTTTCTTTCTCATTTTTAGCCTCTTTGCTTATTTCATTCTTACTTTCTTTCTCGTTTTTAGCCTCTTTGCTTATTTCATTTTTTCTTTCTTTCTCGTTTTTAACCTCTTTGCTTATTTCATTCTTTCTTTCAGTCTTTCTCGTTTTTACCCTCTTTGCTTATTTCATTCTTTCTTTCTTTCTCGTTTTTACCCTCTTTGCTTATTTCATTTTTTTTCTTTTCTTGTTTTTTCATTTCTTTCTTTGCTTATTTTATTCTTACTTTTCTTTTCTCGTTTTTACCCCTTGCTTTATTTCATTCTTTTCTTTCTTTTCTCGTTTTAACCTCTTTGCTTATTTCATTCTTTCTCGTTTTTACCCTCTTTGCTTATTTCATTCTTTTCTTTCAGTCTTTCATTCATTTTTTAATTTCTTTTTGCTTATTTTTCATTCTTTTTTCTTTCAGTCTTTCTTGTTTTTTTTTCTCTTTGCTTATTTCATTCTTTTCATTCTTTTCTTCGTTTTTACCCTCTTTTGCTTATTCCATTATTTTTTTTTCTTTCTCTTGTTTTTTTAGCCTTTTCTTTTGTTTATTTCATTCTTACTTTCTTTCTTTCTCGTTTTTACCCTCTTTGCTTTATTTCATTTTTTTCTTTTCTTTCTCGTTTTAACCCTTTTGCTTATTTCATTCTTTCTTTTTTTTTTACCTTTTTGCTTTCATTTTATTCTTTTCTTTCAGTCTTTCTCTTTTTTACCCTCTTTGCTTATTTCATTATTTTCTTTCATTTTCATTTTTAGCCTTCTTTGCTTATTTCATTTCTTTCTTTTTTCTCGTTTTTTTCCTTTCTTTGCTTATTTCATTCTTTCTTTCAGTTTTTCTCGTTTTTACCCTCTTTGCTTATTTCATTCTTTTTTCAGTCTTTCGTTTTTTGCCTCTTTGTTTATTTCTTTCTTCTCTGTTTTAGCTTTTTGCTTTTTTTCATTTTTTCTTTCATTTTTTATTCTTTCTTTGCTTATTTCTTTTCTTTTCTTTCAGTCTTTCTTTTTTTTTTTTGCCTTCTTTGCTTATTTCCATTCTTTCTTTCTTTCTTTCTTTTTTTTACCCTCTTTGCTTATTTTCATTCTTTCAGTCTTTCTCGTTTTTTAGCTTTTTGTTTATTTCATTTCTTTTTTTTTTTTTTACCCTTTTTAGATTTTTTTTCTTCCATTTTAGCCTTTTATTTTTCCAATGTTTTTTTAGATTTCTTTATTTCATTCTTTTTTTATTTTCCTTCTTTTGCTTTTTTCATTCTTTTTCTTTTTTTTTTGCTTTTTTCTTTTCCTTATTTCTTTTCTCGTTTATAGCTTCTTTGCATCTTTCTTTCTCGCTTTTATCCTAAGTAATTATTTTTCTTTCTTTCTCGTTTTTAGCTTTTTGTTTGTTTCTTTCGTTCTCACTTTCACTTTCAGTGTCTTCATGTGTTTCTGGATTTTCTTTTTTTGTTTTGCTTTTTTTTCTTTCTTTCTTTTCTTTCTTTTTTTTCTTTTCGTCTTTTTTTTTCTTTCTTTTCTTTTCGTTGATTTTTTTTTTCTTTCTGTTATTTCTTTCTTTCTGTTATTTCTTTCTTCGTTTCTTTCTTCTTTTATTTCTTTCTTTATTCTTTTCTTTCTTCTTTTATTTCTTCTTTTCTTTCTTTCTTTCTTTTCTTTTTATTTTGATTTTTTTCTTTCTTTCTTTTCTTTCTTCTTTTATTTCTTCTTTTCTTTTTTTTCTTTCTTTCTTTTGTTTCTTTCTTTCTTTCTTTTTTAGCTTTTGTTTTTTTTTTCTTTCTTTTCTTTTTTCTTTCTTTCTTTTTTTTCTTTCTTTCTTCTTTTCTTTCTTTCTTTCTTTCTTTCTTTTTCTTTTCTTTCTTTTTTCTTTCTTTCTTTTTCTTTCTTTCTTTCTTTCTTTTTTTTATTTCTTTTCTTTCTTTCTTTTATTCACTTTCTTTTCTTTCTTTTTTCTTTCTTTCTTATCGTTTTTTTCTTTCTTTTTTTTTTCTTTTTTTCTTTTTCGTTTTCTTTCTTCTTTTATTTCTTTCTTCTTTTATTTCTTTCTTTATTCTTTTCTTTCTTCTTTTATTTCTTCTTTTCTTTCTTTCTTTCTTTCTTATCGTTGATTTTTTTCTTTCTTTCTTTTTTCTTTCTTCTTTTCTTTCTTCTTTTCTTACGTTCTTTCTTTTTTCTTTCTTTCTTTCTTTCTTTCTTTCTTCTTTTCTTTCTTCTTTTCTTTCTTATTTTCTTCTTTTCTTTCTTCTTTTCTTTTTTTCTTTCTTTCTTTCTGTCTTCCTTTCTTTCTTTCTGTTCTTGCTTTCTTCCTTCCTTTCTTTCTTTCTTTCTTTCTTTCTTTCTTCTTTCTTTCTTTCTTTCTTTCTTTCTCCTTTTCTTTCTTCTTTTCTTCCTTCCTTTCTTTATTTCTTTCTTTCTTCTTTTCTTTCTTTCTTTCTTTCTTTCTTTCTTTCTTTCTTTCTTTCTTTGTTTCTATGTTTGTTTCTTTCTTTCTCCTTTTCTTTCTTTCTTTCTTTCTTTCATTCTTTCTTTCTTTCTTTCTTTCTTTCTCGTGTCTAGCTTCTTTTTCTTCCTGTTTATGCTTTTTTTCTTTTATCTTCTTCTACATCCATAGCTATGGAACCCAGTTTAACCCACTCTGCCAGATGACTTACAAAAATGTTCATCTCTTCTTTGAAATTTATTCTTTTTAATCTTGCTCAGTGTCATCCTCCGAACCCCCAAAATACTTGGGTACCAATAGCACTCGTAGAATGGTCCGGGATAAATTTTCAGTTTAGTAAAGACAAACAAACAAGATGGAGGAATTAATGCTTGCATTGTTATCTCCTTTAATGTTTCTTTTTAATTTTTGTCTTTTTTATTTCTTTGTTCACTTTTTTTCATTCCTTGTCATTCTTTCTCTCTTTTCTTTCATCTTTACACAATCATTCTCTCTCTCTCTCTTCCTTGAACAATTTTTCTATCCATTCACACTCATTCATCCAACCCCCGTCTCTTTCTCTACTATCACACTATCCTTTCTTTCTTTCAATATCTCTCCCTCTCCGTTATCTCTTCCTGTCTCTCTCTCATCTATCAGAATACAAAATTTCCTGTCACTTCTCTCATTTATCACAATCTCTCCTCTCTTTCTCTGACTTTATCCATTCATCTCTTCTTTTACTATTTCTTCTGTCTGTGTGAAAAGTCTATCTATATCTATACAAAATTATTTATCCGTTACTATCAATCTCAAGTCTAAAATTATTCTTTGGTTAGTATCTATCTATATTTATATGGAGAATATATCTATGCACATTCCTCCTTTATATGTATCTATCTCTATCCTTGTACATTCTTTCATTTCCTTGTTAATTGTCTCTCATATAAATTATTTATTCTCTATATATATATATATATATATATATATATATATATATATAAAGAAAAGAACAGTAAGATATATAATCCGGTTTTCTTATAGATATTTTTATTTTTAAAAATAGTGCTCAATGTAAATTTATAGAGCATTAAAATTCGCTTGAGGATGAAATGAAATTAATGTCTTTAATTTAATTACAAAATTAAATTCGTAGATTTTAGCTTCCATTTTTCAAACATGGTTAGAACTGTGTAGCGAAAAAAAACATATTTTAAATAAATAAATTTATAATATATATATATATATATATATATATATATATATATATTATTAAAAAAATCTCTTCCCTGTCTCTCTTTTCATAAAATTTCTCTCTCTCGCTCACCTAAACAAGCTCTAACTTTCTGTCTCTCTCCCAATGTCTGTCAATCTATCCTTAGCGCAATATCACCTGTCTCTCTCAATATTTATATAAATCTCCCTCTTCATCTCTATCTCTCTCTCTCTCTCTCTCTCTCTCTCTCTCTCTCTCTCTTCTCTATATATATATATATATATATATATATATATATATATATATATATATATATATATATATATCCTACACAATCTCTTTTCCATCTCTCACTATAAATCCTTATAGAATCTATCTCTTGCTCCCAATTCTTATAATCTCTTTCTTGTCTGTTTGTTTGCTCTCTCTCTCTCTCTCTCTCTCTTATATATATATATATATATATATATATATATATATATATATATATATATATATATATATATATATATATATATATATCTTTACACAATATTACTCCATCTCCTCTGTAAATCATTATAGAATCTCTCTCTTCTCTCTCCTCAATCTTACACAATTTTCTTTCTGTCTCTGCCTCTCTATTTCTCCCTATGATTATACAAACTCTCCCCTCCGTTTCTCTATATATATCCATAAATAATCTCTCTCCGTATATCTCATGTATATATGTATATATATATATATATATATATATATATATATATATATATATATTTCTTCTTACTAAATTCATTTCTTTTCTCCCTCCGTTTCTCTATATATATCCTTAAATAATCTCTATT
The DNA here is from genome assembly GCA_903632075.3 of Acanthosepion pharaonis. Classification (NCBI taxonomy): domain Eukaryota; kingdom Metazoa; phylum Mollusca; class Cephalopoda; order Sepiida; family Sepiidae; genus Acanthosepion; species Acanthosepion pharaonis. Next base: position 572,091 of record CAHIKZ030000905.1, on the reverse strand, counting down.
CATCTCTCTCTCTCTAAATCCTTATAGAATCTCTCGGATTCTCTCTCAATCTTTACATAATCTCCCATTCTCTCTTGGCCTCTCTCTATATATATCCTTACACAATCTCTCCTGATCTCTCTCTATAAATCCATATGGAATCTATCTCTCGGTCCCTCTCAATCTTTAATTAATCTCTCTGTTTTTCATGTATATATATATATATATATATATATATATATATATATATATATTTATTTTTACTTTTTCTTTCTTTTTTTTTTCTCACGTTGTCTGCTGGTATTATATACTTTGTCTAATATTTTAAAAAAATATGAAGAAAGGAAGTAAAATAAAAATTAAAAAAATCGATAATCATACTGGCGTACCATTTTTAACTCCGGTCCATGAATAATATGTTAAACTTCAGCTGCAATCTCTCCTCGTTATTCTTGTCTTCAACATTTGCCAACAGAATATTTAAACACGCACAAAAGACATGAGAAAATCTCAGCCCAGATGAGAGTGTCCATTCTATAAACATTAAAAAATCAAAATATATATATATATATATATATATATATATATATATATATATATATATATATATATATATATGTCTGCGCAGCAAATGGCAGTATAAACCACAATTTGGTTTCAGGATTATTCAACAACCACAAATGTGACGGAGCGGATTTGCCTAGCCGTCCTAGGAGACAACGAATACAGTGGCCAGCTACATGTATATATATATATATATATATATATATATATATATATATATATATATATATATATATATATACTAGTTGTTTGTACTTTAAATAAGAAAAATTGTTATATAAATTCTAATGAAAATATGTTTCATTGAATTTTATGACAAAAACATTTTATCAAATTTGTGTGTGTGTCTCTGGATATATATATATATATATATATATATATATATATATATATATATATATATATATATATATATGAAAATTCTCCGATTTAATCGGTAGAGAAGAATAATATTTATGAATAAAAATACAGTTTTTCACTCTTGTCATTTTATTTCAATAAATATATACATATATATATAAAAATACCTTAAATGGCTAGAACCTATCCACTTAGGCTTTACCTACCGGATCATCAGGGAAATTCTGACAAATAAATTTTGAGCCAAATGACATTTTAATGATAAAACGTCTACCCGAATGACTGAAAAACTAGCATTAAAACAACCGCACACACACACACAAAGACACACACACACACACACACACACATTCTATTAGCCAACTAACATCCAGGCTGGATCTAATACTTAATGCTTGTAGGCATAAAAAGAATGGTTAATTGGCTATTAGAATCTGTGTTTTTTTTCCTCTTATATATATATATATATATATATATATATATATATATATAATCTGGAGTGTCTATCGCGATTGCCATTGCATTTAATTTTTTGCAGATTAAAGTTGGCTGGAAACCTACAAGCGAGAAGTGTAAGAGAAGAACCTATTAACATAGAATTTACGGCTACATCTAGCCATCTCAACTGTAAATTGACGATATCTCGACGCCAGTCTTGTACAGCCGTTAAAGTCCTAAACTTCATGCACCATAGTGAAAAGAATTATTTAAAAGTAAAATTACAAAATGTGGCACAAGACCAAAATGGACGGTCTTCTCCTATCTAAAATTTAAACTTAGCTAGCCACGATCACTGACTCAAACATACAATATTCCTTACCCCAAAATACCGCATTCTTGCTTACCATAGCGAATAGCTCATCCAAATAATTACCATGAAAATATTTATAGAAAAGATACAGAGAGTCAACCTTACAGCGGTGGGAAAGTGACTGAAGCGGAGCTGCCAGATAAGGACCCATAATATTGCTGATTCTTCTTTGGATCTTATCAAGGAGCTCTAGTTTTATAGCAGGAGCACCTGAACATACATGGCAACAATATTCGAAGCTTGGACGTATGGTAGACTTATAGATATATAAGATAGATTCTGGAGAGAAAAATTGTTTAGCACGAAACAGTGAACTTACTTTCTTGTCAACTGACCTAGCAATGGATTCAACATAGTCTTTCCCCTTCATGTCAGAA
>CAHIKZ030000905.1:550000-560000 GCA_903632075.3 Acanthosepion pharaonis | reverse complement strand
ATTGAAGAATTAAAATGTCACGAATGTGCATGTGATAGAATTAATGCACACTGTACATCCTTGTATATTTATTTAAAAAAAAAAGACAGAGGGTAGCCACATAAAATGAATAAAGTCGAGATGCCAGATCAGGACCTATAAGATGACAGACCCTTCTTTGCATTTGTTTGAGGATTTCATGATACATAGCAGAAGCACCAAACCACGTGTGGCAGCAATATTCATTGAACGTATGAATGGTGGATCTATAAATTTGCAAGATGGATTCTGGCGGGAAACAATATCTGGCACGATTAAGTGAACCAACTTTAAGGGCTAAAAATCTAACACACAGAGACCCACATCCACACCTCACACGCCAAGGATGGTTACCAAGTTTGGAGAAATAAATTTCTCTTTAATCATTGTTTTTTATTTCGTTGATGTTCATCGGATAATCCATTTGATTCGTTAATTTCCCACCATGCTAATGTTTCGGGGATTTAAGAGCAAAAATAGTATTTTAAAAAAATAAAATGATTCGTTATATGTAATCACTATAATACCTATATACACCACTGTACAAATTATTTATACAGGAAGATGAAGAAGCCTATAATCAATATTTTTTTTCCAATGAAACATGACCCTGTGCACATGTTTGTATTTCATATGCCCATTCCACGAAGTTGTTGCTTGCAAATTGACCACAGATTCTCGATTTGATTTAAATCAGGAGAGTTTCCGGGCCAGTCTATAGTACTTTGATTTGCTCACTGGAAAGGCTTGCCAGTGTGTTCGTGCAGTGTTAAAATTTCCTTGGAGTAATGTCCATCGCAGACAATGGCCGTAGGGCAACTAATCGACAGTCAAGACAATAGTGTGTAGGCTTGATGAAAATCTGATGCAAAATTTTTCAAGACTAAATTTCATCATACTCCCTGAAAATGGATTCATATTACTGCACACCACTGCAAATGACCTAATCTGAGGAAAAATAGAAATCGATTACACCCTGTCACTCCAGTGGGTCTAAAACTGACCGTATGCTGAAAGAAAGGAAACTAAAACGGTTGTTTCAATTAATTTGGACAAGTGTGTATTTTGAAAAGGAAAAAAAAAAGATTGATTCGTTAGTTTAACGTCTTATCAACTACTTATGGATTTCTTCATTTTTTTCGGAGATTAAAGTAATAAAAATTAAATATAAGTTACTTAGCTTTTATAATTAATACATGGTAGACGATAATCAGCTTTTGTGTAGTCATGATTACAAGAGCCGGTGTTTTATGTTGAAGAGTTAATGCTGGGTGATTTTACGAACCTAGATATAATATTAGATTGTTTTATGAACATAGAATTATCATTGGTTAGTTTTATAAACCTAGTATTAATTCTAGAATGTTTTATGAACCTAAAATTAATATTTGAATGTTTTATGCAACTAGAATTAATATTGGAATGTTTTATGAATCTGGAATTAATATTGTAATGTTTAAAGGGCCTAGAATTAATATTGGAATGTTTTATGGAACTAGAATTAATATTTGATTATTTTATGAAGCTAGAATTAATATTGTTTTTTTTTATTTAATTAGAATTAATTTAGAATAGTTTCAGCAACCAAGAATAATTATTAGATTGTTTTATGATCATAGAACTAATTTTGGATTGTTTGGTGAATGTAGAATCAATACTGTATTATTTTATGAATCTAGATTTAATATTAGATTGTTTTATGAGCCTAGAATCAATACTGGATTGATTTATGAAGCTAATATGAATACTGGATTGTTCTATGGGTACTAGATTGTTTTATAAATTTTTATTAATGGTGGGTTGCTTTAGGAACATTATAATTAACATTGGATTGTTTTATAACATAGACATAATGCTGTATTTTTTTATCAATCTACAATAATGTTGAATTGCTTTATGGAACTGGAATTACTGCAACATTGTTTCGTGGACCTAGCATTAATGCTGGATCGTTTTATGGATCTGTAATTAATATTGGAATCATTTCTTGAACATAGAATTAATACTGAATTATTTTATATTCCTAGAATTAAGGCCGGATTGTTTTATCAATCTAGATTTAATTCTCTATTATTTTAATAGCATAGAATTAGTGCAGGATTGTTTTATGAAACAAGAATTCATATTGCATGAACTTATTGTTATATTTTTTTAAAATAATAATTAGAGTGTTTTTTATTATTTTTTTATTATTAAATTTGCTGTGAACATAAATGGATTAGGATTGATTATTCGGAATGAAAACAATTGCACCTAAAATATCGAAATGCGTCAAAGATATATTCATTTGAAGAAAAATGTTTTATCGAAATACTAGTTCCGATTAGTCAAAAGACGCGAAAGACAAAGGAATTTTGAGAAAGGCAGATGGTTTTTAATGGAAAGTTTTTCGAGTTCACCAATGTGAGAGGTAAAGGTGATAATGCCAAATACGAAGAAGGCTGACAGTGGCTGGATTTTTAATGTGAGGATTGAGCCTGAAAAAGGTAATCCAGAAACTAAATTCTTCGACAGATGATTAACGTTTCAACAAATTAAGATAAGTTCATTTATATGCTAAATTTTCAGAAAACATTTACGTTTTCATTGCTATCTATCTATCTATCTATCTATCTATCTATCTACCTATCTATTTTTACGTCTTTTCATATCTATGAATATAACTAGCAATATTATTCTAATCACATCTATCTATTTTTACGTCTTTTCATATCTATACATATATATAACTATATTATTCTAATCACATCTATCTATCTATCTATCTATCTATCTATCTATCTGTATATATATATATATATATATATATATATATATATATATATGTATAATAATTTGTTCGTATCTATTTATCGATCTACCTTTTTCCGTTTTATTCCTAATTACTCTCTCGACAACACTCTCGCTCGCTCTCTCCTCCCCATTTCTCTATCTACACACACACACACACACACATATATATATATATTCAGTATCTTTGATGTGAATTTGTGATAATGGGTTTTCACGTCCTTTATGAAAGGTGTGTGTGTGTGTGTGTGTGATATATATATATATATATATATATATATATATATATATATATATATATATATATATATATATATATATAATCGACTCTCACGTCACGTTCGACGTATGAGGGTCAGGCCGATAAGTCCCCAGGAAACCGACATCCAGACACCGGCACATGAGATTTGATTATAATGGTGAAGTCCTCATGCAGGACCATCCACACTTTTTGTAGGGATGAATACAGAGACCTGGTGCACTAAGTGCCACAAGGTTCCCAAACGACCCTCCGCAGGTTTTGAATTCAGAGTTGTCCTTCTCCTAGACCAGTTGCCATCCAAGGCTATAGAACCCAGTCTGTCCTGCTATTTACCCATAGCTGGAGGGAGAAGAAGAGGATACATACCTTTCCCAAGGGTATTAGCACGTAAGTGAAAGTAATGGATTCGACTGAAATAGATTGGATAGCGGCTTGGATTGAGGATACATATTATATATATATATATATATATATATATATATATATTACTTTTATTCGTATCTATCTATAATACTTCATTCGAATATACCTTTTTTTTCATTTTTTTTTAATCAATATCACTCCATGCAAGGTAGTAAAGCCATTAAAACAAAATCTACTTATTTATCTTTAAGTCTTTTCATATCTACGTATTTATCTATCTATATTATTCCAATCTATCTATCTATCTATCTATCTATCTATCTATCTATCTATATCAGTATCTTATACTATCTATCTATTTATCTATCTATCTGTATCTTATACATTATACATCAAACAGTTGAAACCCAACCTAAACAAAATCAATTATGGCATCTCTACAAATATTCTTAAATGTCTATAATTGGTAACAGAAGCCATTGGTTTATACCAACGGCTTTCCATACTTCATTCTCCAATTCACTAACGTGTGGTCATATGTGACGTCATGAGATACGGTGCGATTTTCGCTTCTAGCGTCTTATATGCACGTGTTTATCGTTGCTTAGAAATTATCTATGTAAACATTGACAGACTATCATCACAGTAATTTATTCAGAGAAGAATATATAAATATATATATATATATATATATATATATATATTCTTGTCTGAATAAATTACTTCTGATACATACAAGAATATATATATATATATATATATATATATATATAGATAGATAGATAGATAGATAGATAGATATAGATATATATATAGATATATAGATATATATATATATATATATTCTTGTCTGAATAAATTACTTCTGATACATACATGTTTTCAAAATACGACGAGAGGATACAAACTAAAAAGTTGTGACAGCTAGACAGATGGATACGAATAAAGAAAAATAAGCGAGACAGACAGCCCGACAAATAGATAGATAGATAGATAGATAGATAGATAGATAGATAGATAGATAGGTAGGTAGATAGAAACATATTTAACAGCGAAAATAAGAGTGCTCTGCACCTGCAACATTAGCTAAATTCGTCTGTCAGTCTTTATACAAATAATTACATTTAAAATTTAATTCCCGCCATGCGGTTTCAAGAAGCAGTGAACCCGTCTTCCCACACCTCATCGATGTCAACACCTTTTACTTAGTAACCTTCTGATCCGACAATATTCAACCACAACAACATAGTAAGAATAATAATAATAATAATAATAATAATAACAACAACAACAAAAACCAGCAACAATTATAGGAAACTACTGTATTATGTACGTCATGTTTTTCTTAAAATTCCCTTGTCTTTCGAAAATATAATTTTTTAAAAAGTGTCTTTGCATTTATCTATCAACATACCGACCTATCTATCTATCTATCTATCTATCTATCTATCTATCTACTCAGTATATATGTATCTATCTATTCAAACCTACTAATATTTTTTGTGTTAATGTCGTCATACATCTATATAAGCTTGCTCATATCTATCTATCTATCTATCTATCTATCTATCTATTCACACAGTATATATGTATCTATCTATTCAAACCTACTAATATTTTTTTGTGTTAATGTCGTCATACATCTAATATAAGCTTGCTCATATCTATCTATCTATCTATCTATCTATCTATCTATCTATTTACACAGTATATATGTATCTATCTATTCAAACCTACTAATATTTTTTGTGTTAATGTCGTCATACATCTATATAAGCTTGCTCATATCTATCTATCTATCTATCTATCTATCTATCTATCTATCTATCTATCTATTTACACAGTATATATGTATCTATCTATTCAAACCTACTAATATTTTTGTGTTAATGTCGTCATACATCTATATAAGCTTGCTACATTCTATCTATCTATCTATCTATCTATCTATCTATCTATCTATTTTACACAGTATATATGTATCTATCTATTCAAACCTACTAATATTTTTTTAAAGTTAATGTCGTCATACATCTATATAAGCTTCACATCTATCTATCTATCTATCTATCTATCTATCTATCTATCTATCTATCTATTTACACAGTATATATGTATCTATCTATTCAAACCTACTAATATTTTTTTGTGTTAATGTCGTCATACATCTATATAAGCTTGCTCATATCTATCTATCTATCTATCTATTTACACAGTATATATGTATCTATCTATTCAAACCTACTAATATTTTTGTGTTAATGTCGTCATACATCTATATAAGCTTGCTCATATCTATCTATCTATCTATCTATCTATCTATCTATCTATCTATCTATCTATTTACACAGTATATATGTATCTATCTATTCAAACCTACTAATATTTTTGTGTTAATGTCGTCATACATCTATATAAGCTTGCTCATATCTATCTATCTATCTATCTATCTATCTATCTATCTATCTATCTATTTACACAGTATATATGTATCTATCTATTCAAACCTACTAATATTTTTTGTGTTAATGTCGTCATACATCTATATGAGCTTGCTCATATCTATCTATCTATCTATCTATCTATCTATTTACACAGTATCTATGTATCTATCTATTCAAACCTACTAATATTTTTGTGTTAATGTCGTCATACATCTATATAAGCTTGCTCATATCTATCTATCTATCTATCTATCTATCTATCTATCTATCTATTTACACAGTATCTATGTATCTATCTATTCAAACCTACTAATATTTTTTGTGTTAATGTCGTCATACATCTATATAAGCTTGCTCATATCTATCTATCTATCTATCTATCTATCTATCTATCTATCTATCTATCTATCTATTTACACAGTATCTATGTATCTATCTATTCAAACCTACTAATATTTTTTGTGTGTTAATGTCGTCATACATCTATATAAAACGCTCATATCTATCTATCTATCTATCTATCTATCTATCTATCTATTTACACAGTATCTATGTATCTATCTATTCAAACCTACTAATATTTTTTTGTGTTAATGTCGTCACACATCTATATAAGCTTTCTCATATCTATCTATCTATCTATCTATCTATCTATCTATTTTTTTACAGTATCTATGTATCTATCTATTCAAACCTACTAATATTTTTTGTGTTAATGTCGTCATACATCTATATAAGCTTGCTCATATCTATCTATCTATCTATCTATCTACCTATCTATCCATCTATCTATCTATCTATCTATCTATTTACACAGTATCTATGTATCTATCTATTCAAACCTACTAATATTTTTTGTGTTAATGTCGTCATACATCTATATAAGCTTGCTCATATCTATCTATCTATCTATCTATCTATCTATTTACATTGTATCTATGTATCTACCTATTCAAACCTACTAATATTTTTTTGTGTTAATGTCGTCATCTATATAAGCTTGCTACATTCATCTATCATCATCTATCTATCTATCTATTTACACAGTATCTATGTATCTATCTATTCAAACCTACTAATTTTTGTGTTAATGTCGTCACACATCTATATAAGCTTGCTCATATCTATCTATCTATCTATCTATCTATCTATCTATCTATCTATTTACACAGTATCTATGTATCTATCTATTCAAGCCTACTAATATTTTTTGTTAATGTCGTCATACATCTATATATAAGCTTTTCATATCATATCATCTATCTATCCTATCTACCCATCTATCTATCTATTATCTATCTATCTATCTATTTACACATATCTATGTATCATCTATTCAAACCTACTAATATTTTTTTGTGTTAATGTCGTCACACATCTATATAAGCTTGTTTATATTCATCTATCTATCTATTCATCTATCTACCTATCTATCTATCTATCTATTATCTATCTATCTATTTACACAGCATCTATGTATCTATCTATTCAAACCTACTAATATTTTTTGTGTTAATGTCGTCATACATCTATATTGTTTGCATCTATCTATCTATCTATCTATTCTATCTATCTATCTATTTACACAGTATCTATGTATCTATCTATTCAAACCTACTAATATTTTTTGTGTTAATGTCGTCATACATCTATATAAGCTTGCTCATATCTATCTATCTATCTATCTATCTATCTATTTGCACAGCATCTATGTATCTATCTATTCAAACCTACTAATATTTTTTTGGTGTTAATGTCGTCATACATCTATATAAGCTTGCTCATATCTATTCATCTATCTATCTATCTACCCATTCATTCATTCATCTATCTATCTATCTATCTATTTACACAGCATTGTGCATGTGCATTCATCTATTCAAACCTACTAATATTTTTTTTTGTGTTAATGTCGTCACACATCTATATAAGTTGTTCATCTATTATCTATCTATCTATCTATCTATCTATCTATTTACACAGCATCTATGTATCTATCTATTCAAACCTACTAATATTTTTTTTTTTGTGTTAATGTCGTCATACATCTATATAAGCTTGTCATATCTATCTTTCATCTATCTATCTATCTACCTATGTATCTATCTATCTATCTATCTATCTTTTTTACACAGTATCTATGTATCTATCTATTCAAACCTACTAATATTTTTTGTGTTAATGTCATACATCTATATAAGCTTGCTCACATCTATTCATCTATCTATCTATCTATCTATTTACACAGTATCTATGTATTCATCTATTCAAACCTATCTATTTTTTTTGTGTTAATGTCGTCATACATGTATATAAGCTTGCCTCATATTCATCTATCTATTCATCATCTATCTATTCATCTATCTATTTACACAGTATCTATGTATCTATCTATTCAAACCTACTAATATTTTTGTGTTAATGTCGTCACATCTATATAAGCTTGCTCATATCTCATCTATCTATCTATCTATCTATCATTATCTATCTATCTATTTACACAGTATCTATGTATGTATCTGTTCAAACCTACTAATATTTTTTTTGTGTTAATGTCGTCACACATCTATATAAGCTTGTTTCATATCTATTCATCTATCTATTTACACAGTATATATGTATCTATCTATTCAAACCTACTAATATTTTTTTTTGTGTTAATGTCTATACATCTATATAAGCTTGCATTATTCATCTATTCATCTATCTATTTACACAGTATATATGTATCTATCTATTCAAACATACTAATATTTTTGTGTTAATGTCATACATCTATATAAGCTTGCTCATATCTATCTATCTATCTATTCATCTATCTATCTATCTATTTACCAGCACATGTATCTATCTGTTCAAACCTACTAATATTTTTTTGTGTTAATGTCACATCTATATAACTTGGCTCCCTATCATCATCTATTCACATATACATACATGCACACACACACACACACACACACACACACACACACACACACATTATAATATATATATATATATATATATATATATATATATATATATATATGCAGTACATATGGAAAATCCAATTGCTATGTCGCTTTTTAAAATTATAATTTCTTTTCAAATTAATGTTTTCTATTATATTCAGGTGTTCCGTTTAATAATCTGTTTTTTTTTATTTCTTGCTCTCAATTAGATTTCTTAACTGAAATTCAATTAAACACTCCAAAAATAATTATTTTAAACACTTTAGCAATAATTATTTACATTTATATTGAGAAACGAATTTTAGAATTATTCTTATACATATGTAAGCGTATATGCGACTGTGGGTATCTCTATTTTTACACATATGCTGCTGGCGTCAGTTTAAAATTACGGTTTCTTTATTCCACCCAACAGAATTCTGAATAATAATTTTGGAAAGTGAAATATCACTGAGGTACCTTGCGAAATTTCTAAGCTTTCGTCTGAAATCAAGAATGCACGAACATTTACGACAAAATGATAAAAAATTACGGAAAAACTGCTTCAGTTACATAATATGTTCATGGCGTCTGTTTTGGCAGAAGACTTTATTGTCTGTCAGTCAGTCAAGTGTCGTACATTATATATATTTGGTCTCTTTCATCTCATGGCTGATTAAGCAGAAGATTTTTCCGATGTAGGTGGCTGTTTCGTTATGTGGTAGTCCGGCTGCCAGCCAAGGCTTTAGGACTGTGTCCTGCTATTCGACTCATAACTGCGGGGGTAGCGATGGATTCAAGGGAACTTGTGTGTAAGTGAATGCAACTAACCCGGCTTGATTTCGAAATCGGCTCTTCCATTTCACCTTCCGTTAACATTATAAGACAACGTTCCTGTTTTGCCTATACCTACACAAAATAGTCAATTATTTATGAGATGTTAGCAGGAGACGTTAAACACTTATACCTTACTTTCATTATTCCTACTTTTCTTTCTTTTTTCGATATATATATATATATATATATATATATATATATATACTTACTATTTAAAACTCCTTGTACTAATTTTCTAAACATTACAATCAATAACTACCAAAGCCGAGTATTCTGAGTAAAATCTATTCAAGTATGTACGTAGTATCTATCATTCATTCATTCTATTTATTCTATTCATCGTCCATTCATCA
>CAHIKZ030000905.1:537500-545000 GCA_903632075.3 Acanthosepion pharaonis | reverse complement strand
GTTCAAACGTTATTTGTAATAGTCTCTCTAGAGTAAATAAATAAAATATGTAAAACAGATCACCTACTCTAATACGCGTACCCATAAAAATATTGCTATATATACATATATATATATATATATATATATATATATATATATCCTTATGTTCATATGTATCAATCTATTCCCAGTTTCTTTTTTGTTTGCTACATTTTTCTATCTTTCTATCTCTCTTTCCTCTATCTATCTATCTATCTACCTATCTCCATCTAATCTATCTATCTATCTATCTATCTATCTATCTACCCCAGTCTGTTAATATCGCATGAGATATTGTATAAAAAATCTAAATAAAAGCACTTTTCTCTGTGGTTTTCAATGAAATATGCATGAAATAAGGATTGCCGCCTAAATACACAAAATCCATACATCCATACACACACACACACACACACACACACTCATATATATATATATATATATATATATATATATATATATATATATATATATATATATATATATATATATATATATATATATATATATATATATATATATATATATATATATATATATATATGTATATATATATATATATATATATATATATATATATATATATATATATATATATGTATATATATATATATATATATATATATATATATATATATATATATGATCAGAGAAACTGTTAAAAGTCAGATTGAAGAGTATGGATGATAATACAAAAATAAATAGACTTAGCAAATTAAAATGGTGACATCCAGGCATGCAACTATTCTTTATACATCAGATTTAAGTATTGGGAAAGTGGTTATCTACTTGTATTGCAAACGAAAGCCATTGTGTTGAAATATTTGTTTCGTAATTCTTACCACATTGATCGTTACGCTATAGACTTACAGAAATATCTACGCATATGCAAACAGGCAAGGATCGAAGAAGAGCTATAGAAATATTGCACAGAAGTGGTTGAATATTATATTTCAAGTTCCGTTTACATGATGATAGAACAAAATTATCAGTGCATACGCTGTGAACACTTGTACATAAGTAACCTGGACAATGACGGAAGGAAATAGCAGATTGTTAAATGGACTAAAGGTCGGGGGTCGAAGCATTTTAAAAAAGAATTCAGTATTGAACTAGATTTATTGCAGTGAAATATGTTATTTTATTCTACCATTACTTGAAAAAATGTACTTATTGTCTTAAGCCTTATGAAATACTAAATTTTCATTCGCGGATCTATCTATCTATCTATCTATCTATCTATCTATCTATCTACATTTGTAGAGGAGTTTATTTATTTATCTATCTATCTATCTATCTATCTATCTATCTATCTATCTATCTATCTATCTATCTATCTCTTTGTCTCTCTGTTCCATTTTTATGAATTATATATATTCTATCTATCATCTATCTATATATATAATCTTTCTCTTACTCTATCACTCTAAATACACACACAGACACACACACACACACATATATATATATATATATATATATATATATATGTATATATATATATATACGAGACATTATTAATGCATTTGTTCTTCTAAAAAATGAAGCCCAGAAATTTTAACCTCACGATTTGCATACTCACACAGAAGAACAGAACACACACACACACACTCACACCCCACCATATACATATATACATATGTACATATATATGTATATATATACACACACACTCACACACACACACATATATATATACATACGTATATATATGTATATATATATATATATATTGATAGATAAAACGTATATATATGGCAAATAAAATCATGATATCTACGCAAATATTTCATATATATACATACATATATATATATATATATATATATATATATATATATATATATATAAATATATATATATATATATATATGTATGTATGTATGCATGTTGGTATGTATGTATGTATGAAGATATGTGTGCGCGCGTGCGTGTGTGTTTGTGCCCGGATGCGTTTCTTGTCGACTAAAGTTTTCGTAAACAAATGTTATTTATTTCCTTTTCTATTACAATGTAAATGTTTTCATAGATGCATCAAGATTTCCCAGTATTGAAAGCAACTTAAAAACAACATTACTCCCTGATGATGGTCAGAGCCGTTGAAAGTAGAAACATTATCAGGATATACATCTATAATCTTGAACAATCAGGAAAAAAAAACTATTCTAAGAAAGCAACGAACATAAACAAATACAAAATGGAATATCCGTAGTCACCACACAGATATAATATATAGACATACGCACACGGAAACACAGAAACACACACAAATACACACATATACCTATATCTATATATATATATATATATATATATATATATATATATATACAAATACACACACAGATACACACACAGATATATATATATATATATATATATATATATATTTATATACATCGTCAGAAGACATTACACTGTATTGTTCTCTTGTTAATATTTCGTTCGCTCACGTGGTACGACGTCATAGAACCAAACGCCTCACGAATTTACGACCTGCGTCTGCTATTCCGCGACCCCTATCGTAGCGATCCAATCTTCTATGTCTACATCACGGAATATCATCTTTGATGGTGAATATATTTTTAATATATCCGCATAATAACTCTGACGATGGCTCATGTGAGTCGAAAGCTTACATCAAGTTACAGTATAATAAAATATAGCCAGATGTTGGGCAATTTTTGTCTTTGCTTTCTTCCGAAATTTAAGAAAATATACGGAGTTTAGAAAGACTCATGATTAAAGATAATATACATTCATTGTATGTTATATTTAACAAATGTTTAAATATATATATATATATATATATAAATGTGGCCGTCTCTTCTACTCCAATAGCTTCATACCTCGCACCTCTCACCTTTCCCAATTACTGTTTCCCAGAGCTATAATCTCCAACTATTCAAATGTAATGTAAATCGACATCTTCTGTTCCCTTGATCTATCCACTATCCCTCTCCTCATCCTTTCTTCTATCACCCTATCTGATCTTGCTCCAAATCTTCTGCAAAATACTTAAAATATACATATATATATATATATATATATATATATATATATATATATATATATATATATATGTATATTCGAATTCCAGTCGAATCCATTAGATTCAATTACGCGCTAATACCCTTGGTAAAGGTGTGAATCCTGTTCTTTCTCTCTTCAGCTATGGGTAAATAGCAGGACAGACTGGGTTCTATAGCCTTGGATGGCAACTGGTGTAGGAGAAGATCAATTCTGAATTCAAACTCGGAGTGGAGTCCCTAAGGCGGATGTAACGGTGTATTCTCTCCTTTGGACTCTGCTAGCAAGGCCGAGAGGGGGAGAACTAGACGTCTGGGCAGCCCTAGTTCTCCTTATATACGGCCTTGGCACCACGATACCTCATCGTAGCTGATAAATATACATATATACATACTTATATGTATATACACACATACATATATTTATATATTTATATATATATATATATATTTATATATATATATATATATATATATATATATATATATATATATATATATGTACGTATATATATAGGTAGATATATGCATATATATATATATATATATATATATATATATATATATATATATATATATGTATATATTTAAATATGAAAAACATCAGAATATTTATTCTATATATGCCGACTTAATGGATATATATATATATATATATATATATATGTATGTATCAATATTGTAATTTTCTTTCTTCGTTTAATGATAATGTTATTAAGTTTATCAGACGTTATGAAAAGAATTTACATAAATAGAAAAACTTGTCTTTATTATTTAATGAAATATGTATGAATATATATATATGTATATATATATATATATATATATATATATATATACACATATATATATATATAATACATCTACATTGAATATATATATATATACAAATAAAAAAGTCGACGAAAACGCTTTTTAATTTTATATATTTGATATATTTTCTGAATATTACGAATAGAAGTTAGAAAAAAATTATATTTGCTTATATATATATATGTGCGTGTCTTTGTTTCTGTTGTCCATATATAGATATATACATTTTTGAAAGAAAAATATTTTTATCTTTAATTTATATATATATATATATATATATATATATATATATATATATATATCATATTTCAAATATATATGTATATATATATGTATACACACACACACATATATATATATATATATATAAATGCATATATGCGTATGTGTGTATGCGTGTGTGTATTTCTGTGTGTAGTTCTAAATATTCATTGATTTTTTTTTTCATTAATTCTGCATACTTTTATTACATCCAGATTTATTTTTAGTGGATATGTATATTTGTCTAGAACTCTCAGCCAAACCGAAACGGAACCTTTTTGTTCATTTATTTGTCTTCATTCGTATATCTAGTATTCAATACACTTCGAATGAAACGCCTCTTTCTTCTCCTAAGCTAGTCGCAGGCGCAGGTTCGAATCTTTCCGAGACGCGCGCTTTCTTTAATAATCTTTCTCGAATATTCTGGCTGGTATAGAAAATAAATAAAACGTATATATATATATATATATGTGTGTGTGTTTATTTAGGCAGCAATCCTTCTTTCACGCGTTGAAGACGACAGAGAATTTGTTTTGATTTAGTATTTTTATATAATGTCTCATGCGATCTAATATTTTTTTTCTTTTCTTTTCAGATGATAAATTATATAAAAACTGTTCGATTGTTCCTTTATAATACATTTAGCCATTTTCAAGGATGAAATATTTGAACTGTTAAATAAGAAATAGTTTGTTGCATGTATGTATTTATATAATGTTTTCATTTTTCAAAACACGGTCAAGATATTGTGTCCCTGTTCATAGTTGATATTAGCTGTTGTTTTTTTTTGCTTTTTATTAATAATGCCACCATTATTTTTAGCGTTATTTTACATGTAGATGATATATATATATATATATATATATATATATATATATATATATATATATATATATATATATATATATATATATACGGGCAATTCATCATATATTCGTTGATAAAACAAATATAATAGCATCATATATATATATATATATATATATATATATATATATATATATATAAATGAGTGTATATATATTTATATAAATTGAAATATTAATATCAAATATGTATATATATATATATATATGTGTGTGTGTGTGTGTTACTTGATATACAAGAATTATATAACTGTATATATATATATATATATATAGATGTGTAATCAGTAACACATATATATATATATATATCGCATTTGATATTGATATTTAAAAATATATGTATATATATATGCATATATATGTATGTGTGTGTGTGTATATATATATATATAAGTGTGTGTTACCATAGAATTTACATATACATCTGGTCACCTATATATATATATATATATATATATATATATATATATATATATATATATATAAAAGCTTGATTTTTGAAGAATTTCCATCGGTATTTTCCTCGAAAATTTAATTTCAAAGTTCATTCTTTTCAAATTCCATTGGTGAGATTTAAGTTCTGTCTGAACAGCTTCCTCCCACCAATAGCTTCCTTTCTGGACCGACTCCCAAGATGATGCTTCCCCGATGACTTCAATCTACTTAACCTATTCATGTATATGGTTAACTCTTATCTTCCTCACAAATCTGCATTGACTGGGTTACAGGCGAATAAAGAACAATTTTAAAATTAAATTATGTAAACATATGTATTAAAATATATTTTTTCTTCACTTTTGATTCAAATATTGACTATGCTGCCATTCAATATGTATTGATCATTTTTACTCATATTTTAATAATTATAATCTCTCTAGTCTTATACAGAAATGTGTGTTGGCAGTTGCTTTGTAATATACAGGGTGTCCCAACAAATTTGTCATCATTTTGCCGGCCAATAATTTTGACAATTCTTGTTGAAATAACCTCAAATTTTCACAGAATATATTGAAACAGCTCAGGATTTTATATTTAATATTTTATTTTTGTTTTTATTATGGAATCATTTTGCGTTTTAAATATTAGACATAGAAACTGGACTAAATGCCCAAGAATTAAGCAGCGAGCCTTCAATGCAATATTTGGTAAAACTTCATTAAATGGCAAACAAATTTGGACTTGGTACCAAAATTTTAAAGAGGAAGTCTGATTATGCAGGACTAAAGGATCTGGTTGACCATCATCAATATCACCCTGTTTGGCAAGTGCTTAATTACCGACTTGACATCCGTGCCATAACGTTTTCAATGTCGAATATTGAGAGAGAGAACCCGGACGAGAATTTTTGCTTTTAAGGGCAACGTTTCGCCAGGGAGGTAGACAGGCCCAGACCCTTTTTATCCGGGTTCTATCAATAAGTTCTGCCCTTTTGTTACGGGCTTGAGAACCCACAGTAAACTCGGCCTTGTGCACATACATTCCACGGGGTTAAGTCTTTTTCTAACAAGCCTGTGCAAATTTTCAAACACTTTCTTTCACAATAAGTCCCATAATAAACTTAAGCTTCCTGTTCAACACCCAAACTATTCAATTTTTTTTGATCCTACACTTAGTCATCGTTATCAAGATAAGTTCGGTTAAAATGATGTCAAATTTTCTATCTAACCACACATACTTTTAATTTTGTTTATAACTTTGATGTATATTATTTCGCTTCCGTAGTAGCTATCATTTTTATTTCTTATTATATCTATTCTATAAATAGTAATTGTTCGGATTACTCTTAATATGTTGCCTAGATTTTATGAATTTAAGCGCAGTACTAGATTGGCAGCTAGGTCTCACCATTTTACCGTTGAAATGGCTAGATGTAATTGTAATTTCTCTGCTAACAATTTCTTCTAATGGATGTTCCAATAACTTAGACCGATTTTAAATGTGCATTAAGTTTAAGCGTCTAATGATTTTTTTTCTTTTCCTTTCAAATTTGGCGGATATTTTGGGCGATATTATTTTTCACACATAATTGGCATGACTTAAATAACATGATCCAATAGAGAATTAAATAAAGTTTCACCGATAACTTTAATTTATTTACTGCTGACTTTGATCCGTCTTAATGAAACACCTATATATATAGTCCGTCTTAATGAAACACCCTTTATCACACTTCTCAATTGTGGAATTCTCTTTCGGCTTGTTGCTTTTTCAGCTAACTTTAAAGGTTTAACTGCAATATCAATCGTCGTCATTTCTTTTCTTAATTCTTGCTCTCATATTGTTCTTTCTCCTTTAGTATTGTTGTATTCAAATTTATTCTGGAGTTCTGTACAGGTTGGATTCCATAAAAGTTAATTTTTAAATCTCGACCATTTTCCCAACGGTAGGATGATTTTTAGTTGTTTTCTCAAGTCATTCTTTTCTTTCTCATTAAGGAGACGTGTCAATTTGACTTTTGGAATCGGAGATGAAATAAGAAGTTCAACAGAAGGAATTTAAACTTAAAA
>CAHIKZ030000905.1:512500-532500 GCA_903632075.3 Acanthosepion pharaonis | reverse complement strand
AAATCTTCTGACAGATGGAGAATCAACTTAAAACAACAGAAACAAAGAAAAGAGTACTGAACTGTTATGTAATATCCGTACTAATATATAGTAGTGAGTGCTAGACAATCTCTGCGCAGATGAAGAAAAAAATTTTGATGCAACAAAAAACAAAGAAAATAATAGTTATGAACTGCTATAAAATATCAGTTCTCTTATATGGCAAATGAATGCTAGAAAATCTTCTGACAGATGGAGAATCAACTTAAAGCAACAGAAACAAAGAAAAGAGTACTGAACTGTTATGTAATATCCGTACTAATATATAGTAGTGAGTGCTAGACAATCTCTGCGCAGATGAAGAAAAAATTTGATGCAACAAAACAAAAAAATAGTTATGAACTGCTATAAAATATCAGTTCTTTATATGGCAATGAATGCTAGAAAATCTTCTGACAGATGGAGAATCAACTTAAAGCAACAGAAACAAAGAAAAGAGTACTGAACTGTTATGTAATATCCGTACTAATATATAGTAGTGAGTGCTAGACAATCTCTGCGCAGATGAAGAAAAAAATTTGATGCAACAAAAACAAAGAAAATAGTTATGAACTGCTATAAAATATCAGTTCTCTTATATGGCAATGAATGCTAGAAAATCTTCTGACAGATGGAGAATCAACTTAAAGCAACAGAAACAAAGAAAAAGAGTACTGAACTGTTATGCAACATCCGTACTAATATATAGTAGTGAGTGCTAGACAATCTCTGCGCAGATGAAGAAAAAATTTGATGCAAATAAAAAAACAAAGAAAAATAGTTATGAACTGCTATAAAATATCAGTTCTCTTATATGGCAATGAATGCTAGAAAATCTTCTGACAGATGGAGAATCAACTTAAAGCAACAGAAACAAAGAAAAGAGTACTGAACTGTTATGTAATATCCGTACTAATATATAGTAGTGAGTGCTAGACAATCTCTGCGCAGATGAAGAAAAAAAATTTGATGCAACAAAAACAAAGAAAATAGTTATGAACTGCTATAAAATATCAGTTCTCTTATATGGCAAATGAATGCTAGAAAATCTTCTGACAGATGGAGAATCAACTTAAAGCAACAGAAACAAAGAAAAAAGAGTACTGAACTGTTATGTAATATCCGTACTAATATATAGTAGTGAGTGCTAGACAATCTCTGCGCAGATGAAGAAAAAAATTTGATGCAACAAAAAACAAAGAAAATAGTTATGAACTGCTATAAAATATCAGTTCTCTTATATGGCAATGAATGCTAGAAAATCTTCTGACAGATGGAGAATCAACTTAAAACAACAGAAACAAAGAAAAGAGTACTGAACTGTTATGTAATATCCGTACTAATATATAGTAGTGAGTGCTAGACAATCTCTGCGCAGATGAAGAAAAAAATTTGATGCAACAAAAACAAAGAAAATAGTTATGAACTGCTATAAAATATCAGTTCTCTTATATGGCAATGAATGCTAGAAAATCTTCTGACAGATGGAGAATCAACTTAAAGCAACAGAAACAAAGAAAAGAGTACTGAACTGTTATGTAATATCCGTACTAATATATAGTAGTGAGTGCTAGACAATCTCTGCGCAGATGAAGAAAAATTTGATGCAACAAAACAAAGAAAATAGTTATGAACTGCTATAAAATATCAGTTCTCTTATATGGCAATGAATGCTAGAAAATCTTCTGACAGATGGAGAATCAACTTAAAGCAACAGAAACAAAGAAAAGAGTACTGAACTGTTATGTAATATCCGTACTAATATATAGTAGTGAGTGCTAGACAATCTCTGCGCAGATGAAGAAAAAATTTGATGCAACAAAAACAAAAAAATAGTTATGAACTGCTATAAAATATCAGTTCTCTTATATGGCAAATGAATGCTAGAAAATCTTCTGACAGATGGAGAATCAACTTAAAGCAACAGAAACAAAGAAAAGAGTACTGAACTGTTATGTAATATCCGTACTAATATATAGTAGTGAGTGCTAGACAATCTCTGCGCAGATGAAGAAAAAATTTGATGCAACAAAAACAAAGAAAATAGTTATGAACTGCTATAAAATATCAGTTCTCTTATATGGCAATGAATGCTAGAAAATCTTCTGACAGATGGAGAATCAACTTAAAGCAACAGAAACAAAGAAAAGAGTACTGAACTGTTATGTAATGTCAGTCCTCCTATATGACACTCAACGCGGGACCCTCTCCTCACAAATGAAGAATAGACTTAAAGCAACAGAAACAAAGAAAAGAATACTAAAATCTTATGTAATATGAGTGCTCCTATATGATAGTGAATGCTGGACAATATCCTAACAGGTGAAAAAGTGATTTGAAGCAACAGAAATATGGTTATGAAGAAAGATTACTAAACTGTGACATAATATTAGTCCTCCTACATGGCAGTGATTGCTAGACAATCTTCTCAAAGATGAAGAAGAGACTTAAAGCAACAGAAACAAAGAAAAGAGTATTGAAGTGTTATGGAATATGAGTTCTTTTATATGGTAGTGAATGCTCTCCTAACAGATGAAAAAGAGACTTGAAGCAACAGAAATTTGGTTCTAAAGAAAGATTATATGAATACCATAGACAGAACATATGAGAAACAATGAAACTCTAAATCAATAGAAACTAGAAGGACATCTATAATCAATATCAGGAAAAGGTAGTTGTAATATCCAGGGCACATAATGAGGTAAGGGGGCCTGGAAGATTTGATACTCACAGGACATACTGAAGGCAAGTGGACCAGAGATAAACAACGTATAAATTACATAGGACAGGAAATTGTGGAGAGCCATGATCGCAAGCGCTCTGAAGAGAAAGAGCACATAGAAGAAGAAGAAGAAGAAGAAGAAGAAGAAGAAGAAGAAGAAGAAGAAGAAGAAGAAGCGTGCATAAATGGATGGCGGAACAGTGTTTAGGAGTGATAACAAAAAGATAAAATTATTTAGGAAATAGTGGAGAACCATTATCGCAAGCGCTCTGAAGGGATAGGGCACAGAGAAGAAGAAGAAGAAGAAGAAGAAGAAGAAGAAGAGGTGTGAGTAAATGCATGACGGAACAGTGTTTAGGAGTGATAATAAAAAATAAAATTATTTAGAGTTACAAAGGATTGGAAATAGTGGAGAACCATTATCGCAAGCGCTCTGATGGGATAGGGCACAGAGAAGAAGAAGAAGAAGAAGAAGAAGAAGAAGAAGTGTGAGTAAATGCATGACGGAACAGTGTTTAGGAGTGATAATAAAAAATAAAATTATTTAGAGTTACAAAGGATAGGAAATAGTGGAGAACCATTATCGCAAGCGCTCTGATGGGATAGGGCACAGAGAAGAAGAAGAAGAAGAAGAAGAAGAAGAAGAAGAAGAAGAAGAAGAAGGAGTGTGAGTAAATGCATGACGGAACAGTGTTTAGGAGTGATAACAAATTTATTTAGAGTTACAAAGGACAGGAAATTGTGGAGAGCCATGATCGCCAACGTCCTCAAAGGACAAGGCACGGAGAGAAAGAAGAAGGAGCTTGAGTAAATGGATGGAGGAACAGGATTTAGGCGAGATAACAAAAAAAAACGAAATTTATTAAGAACTATGAAATAGAGGAAATTGTGGAGAGCCATGATCGCAAAAATCTTGAAGGTACACGATACATAGAAGAAAAATGTACTCGTTTAAATTGATAGCAGAACAGTGTTTATGAGAGATAACGAAACGACAACATTTCTTAAGAGCTACAAAGGATTAGAAATTGTGAAGAGCCATGATCGCCAACGTCCAAAAGAGACACAACTAATAGAAGCTGATATTTGTATGTATCTCTATCTATAAAAGGCAGGATGTGAGTGCATGTGTAACGAATGCACCGCCGCAATTTCCGACGGATTTGCACCAAAATTTACATGCACATGCTCCAAGTTAGCGGGAAGGCCAAGACCGACTTTGCATTTCACAACTCCCATCGATAGTGGAAATAATTGTTTTTTTCATGCTTCTACGGCAGTTTTCATCTAATTTGCGGCCATTTTCTACTGGCCAGAGTGAGAGCCAATAGCAGGCTTGCCACAAATAGGTAGGAAAATTCTATTGGCCAGAATGAGAGCCAACAGCTGACTGACACGAATGTTAACTAGCATGTAAAAAAAATCGATAGCTGAATTCGTCACAAGTGGAAAAATTTAAATCTGCATGGCACTTTTTATCCAATTGGCTCATTCGCTTGCTTAAACTCAACGTTGATTCTGATTCCGCAGAACTGGGTTGGGTGAAAAAGTATTTGTTGTTAACATTCTTTTTTCATTCGGTTTTTCCAGTTACGAGTCCTTTTTTAAAGCTGATCGTTTTTTGTTCATTTTGTTTAGTTCTTTTTTCGTAACAGATTAAATCTTTAGTATAGAGCTTAGAAAAAATTGCTGTATGAGTCAGCTGTTGGCTCTCACGCTGGCCAATAGAATCTTCCTGCCTATTCGTGGCAGCCAGCTATAGGCTCTCACTCTGGTTAGATTTTTGTGTAATATTGGCAAATGTATGTGTTATTCAGTATTATTTAAAGGCAAGGAAGGGCAAAAATATTTTAAGTCAAGTGATAGCGATTGCTGTATGAGGCGTACAATTTTTGAATCAAGCACGGGCAACGCCGGGCCATGCCGCTAGTATATATATATATATATATATATATATATAGGGTAGTTCGGATATGAGTACATGTTTGAATATAATGCGTTATGTGTAATATAATTTAAAACTTAACTTTTGTTAACTTAACGAAAATCTTAACTTAATATATAAAGAATTAAGTTTTTCATGAAAGTAAATATTAATTTGCAATGTTCAATATGTTTAAATTTCAATTGTTTTTCTTATTATTTTCTCTTTTATTTTACTTTTCTCTGTTCAAGTTTTTTTTATTTTAAAGTAAACCGTTTCTACAAATTACTTAAACTTGTAAACTATATAAGACTGAAGAAAGATTTTTTTTTTCTACAGGAATTCGATGATACCATTAATAGTTTTCTCTACTGAACCCCACTATTCTTTATCGTTTTTCACTATTATCGGAAGAATCTGATTCCTGACTACCATTTATTGACAATTAAAATCATTTTAAAGGGATTCCAATGTTGAATTCTTTTGTAATTCATTAGCGTCTTCATTTATCCATTCTTTTAAGTAGTCCGAAGTGAGAGTATTCAGTGGGTCATCTTCAAGCGCAAGATTCTTTCAGATTCTGCAATCCTTGTTTGCTTATTTGTAAATTGAAACGAATTAGGAGCTTCGTGATGTTTTTCTATAATCTCTTATTTTTGATGTAATGTGAATTTCTTTTCCTTTTTCTTCCGGTTGAATTGACATTATAGGTTGAGAGATTTCAAATTAATAACAATTATCTGCAAAGAAAAGAAAAAAACAACTTCTGAATGGCAACACTGAGACATTTGGATCTGAGGACGTTCAGATCTGAAGATTCTACTGTATATATATATATATATATATATTATAAGTTAACATGTTTCAAAAATGGAAGCTAAAAGCTTCGAATTTAATTTTGTAATTAAATTAAAGATATTAGTTCCATTTCATCCTCAAGCATGAACATGGTAGAACTGTGTCGAGGAAAAGACACATTTTAAATCAATTAATTTATAATATTAATGCTCTGTAAATTTACATTGAGCACTATTTTGTAAAAATAAAAATATCTTTAACAACACCGGATTATATATCTTACTGTTCTTTCTTTATATATCTATATTTAATTAATTTATCGAGTCTGATAGAAACCTCAACAGAATGCAGAAAGCACTGGACGGCCGTTTCGTCCTATATTTGGGTGCGCATCCACTACCGAGAATTGAAACCCTGACAGTTGGGTTGTCAAGCGAACATCATACCAACTGTTCCAAATGGGCCTCGGTGACGAAGAGAGATTGCAAATCAGACTCAACTTAGCGCCGCTCGCTCACATATTCCATGGCGGAACTCATCTGAGTTCTCTGTAACCATAGGACTGTGCCCCCTGGAGCCACGACTACTCTCACCAAGCCGCTACCAACTGGAGCATTAGAAGCCGGTTCAAGCGATGATAAACAGATAGTATTTGAGATTTGATATTATATTTAATTAATTCATCGAGTCTGATAGAAACCTCAATAGAATGCAGAAACCTGTTAAGGTTTCTATCAGACTCGATGAATTAATTAAATATAATTATCAAATCCTACTAATTACTATATATATATATATATATATATATATATATATATATATATATATATATATATATATATGTGTGTGTGTGTGTGTGTGTGTGTTGATTACCTTTCTATAGTGAAATCTAGACATATGGTTCTGTAGTAAATATTTGTCCTCTCACGTGGCACGACATCACAGAAGCGCATCATGAACTTACGACATGCGTTCGCTATTCCGCGACCATTATCGTCGCATATCAATCATCTATATGAACATAACAGAATATCATTTGTGATGGGGAATGCCTTTGTTAGATCAAGGAAAAGCTTCATAAAAATCTCTCCAAATATTGAACACTATCTTAATTTTCACCTGAAATTAAAGCAAATAAATATACGGGGTTTAGAACGGCTCATAATTAAAAATAAACTTTCGTTGTCTATTATATATATATATATATATATATATATATGTGTGTGTGTGTGTGTGTGTGTGTGTGTGTGTGTGTGTGTGTTCGTGTGTGTACCGGGTTTAACAGCAAAATTGTCCAAATCGTGTTACACTATAAGTAGCCATCCTGAAAAAAAAGTTTAATATCTAAAAACATTATAATAATTGAGTTCTTTTTTCCCAGGACTTCAGATAGGTTTTGCCATCTTGATACCATTTATCGTAAGTATCACTGAAAAACATACAAAAATACGTCGTTTTGCGTCGGCTTCACTCTCTTCCCAACTGGGCAGTGGTGCGAGGAATAAATACTTCAGATCTTCCATAATCTGGCTGCCATCTTCAAAGTTCCTTCAAGAACCGCCAAGAAAACAGCGAATAATTTTAAAAAAAGGGAACAGTGGAGAGAAAAACCGGATCAGGAGGTCACAACTGGAAGAGGGATCATCATTTCAACTTAGATCTAAAGATATCAATTAGAGATGATCCAACTCAATCCGTAACACGTTTGGTAAGGGAGAGAGAAATTTCAGCTATGACAGTCCAAAGAGCAGTGAAAAAAGTCTTCAATGGAAGTGTACGTGAAACATGTGACGCAACTTGTTACCCAGGACAGAAAGTTAAAAGTTTAGAGAGGGCAAATATCATCTTGTTTGAATAAGTTGGAAAATGATCCTGGAATAATATATAATTAATTAAAGATAAACATGTCATTTTCGTTTATGATCGAATTCATCACGATTTTTCTGCTAACCTTGGAGCGTAATTCTTCAGTCTTTCTACTCAAAGTAGAGTTCAACAGTGTTATAAAAACCTCGGAGGATTCCAGTAAGATATCTTTAATCATTTCTAAGTTACAAGTGTTCAAAGCTTAATCTATGAATTGGACAATTTTTACACGAATTGTTCAATTTTCCTGTTACATACATACATACATACATTACTGGAAATTTTATCAATAAATATTGATTATTAATAAAAAGAAATTGATTGTGAACTAAAAATAGTCTGCCTTTATATAAATTGAAAAAGGTAATTAAGCCGTAAGAAAAATCAATCAATCTAACTATCGCACTATGTTCATATCTATCTATCTATCTATCTATCTATCTATCTATCTATCTGTCTGTCAGTTTGTCTGTCTCATTCTGTTTATATCTATATATTTATGTATGACAGTCTGTTTCAATCTATCTATCTATCTATCTATCTATCTATCTATCTATCTCAGTCTGTTTATATCTATGTATGATAGTCTGTTTCTTTCTATCTATCTATCTATCTATCTATCTATCTATCTTACTATTTATCTATAGTCTGTTTATATCTATCTATCCATGCATGAGTGTTTCAATCTATCTATCTATCTATCTATCTATCTATCTATCTATCTATCTACTTGTCTGCCTGTCTGTCTGTCTGTCTCATTCTGTTTATATTCATATATTTATGTATGACAGTCTGTTTCAATCTATCTATCTATCTATCTATCTATCTATCTATCTATCTATCTATCTATCTATCTATCACAGTCTGTTTATATCCATCTATGTATTTCTTTCTATCTATCTATCTTACTATTTATCTATAATCTGTTTATATCTATCTATCCATCCATGTATTAGTGTTTCAATCTATCTATCTATCTATCTATCTATCTATATATATATATATATATATATATATATATATATATATATATGTGTGTGTGTGTGTGTGTGTGTGTGTGTACATATGTTTTTTCTAAATAATGTGATAAATAAGGTATGCTTCCCACTTATAAAAAACATCCTTGTATAATATACGAATTTTTATATTTTATTGAATCTGTCGTTTTAAATAAATGACAGAGCATTATTTATTTAATGTCCTTAAAATATACGTGTCTTTTAAACACCTGGCTTGAAAATATATTTACATTTATATATCATTCTGTGCTTGTACAGGTGGAAATTATCGCTATAAACCGGAATTTTGCGATTTATAGTAAAAATGGTAACACATTCACATACAGGTAGAAACTGACAAAGGAAGATAGATAGATAGACAAAGAGAGAGTGAGCGAGAGAGATAGAATAATGAGATAGATAGATAGATAGATAGATAAAGAGAGAGAGAGAGAGTGAGCGAGAGATAGAATAATGAGATAGATAGATAGATAGACAAAGAGAGAGAGAGTGAGCGAGAGAGATAGAATAATGAGATAGATAGATAGATAGACAAAGAGAGAGAGAGAGTGAGCGAGACAGATAGAATAGATAGATAGATAGATAGATAGATAGATAGATAGATAGATAGATAGATAGATAGATGCAAATAAAGTGAGTGAGAAAGGTTGATAGATACAGAGAAACTAAGCTAGCGAGCTAGATAGATAGATACAAATAAATTGATAGAGAGAATGTGAAGGAGATAGATAGATAGATAGATAGATAGATAGATAGATAGATAGATAGATAGATAAAGCGAGTGAGAAAAATAGATCGGTAGACAGATACTGGAAAATGTAATGGTATATATATATATATATATATATATATATATATATATATATATATATAGTAAGAGATTTAAAGACAGAAACATACACGTATACAGTGCCCTAAGAAAAATTTTTTAGCCAGGAGAAATAAACTAGATCCAATTTCAAAATTTAATTACGTAATCCCTACTCAACATAAATAAACAGTATTTGAAACTAGTATACAGTAGGTCCTCCATTTGCTCGTTTCAGTACTTGTATTCGATATTTCATGGATTTGATCAAGTTATTAACAATCGTCTGATCCATATTTTCAACTCCTTTAGCAATGTTTCTTTAAGGCTTGGCACTGACGTGATTTTAGTTGCACGCTCTAGAAGTTTTTGGTCCAGGTGTTCCCAAACGGGTTCTATTGGATTCATGTCAGAATTTTGGGCTACCGAAGGCAGTGACTTGATTCCTTGCGATTGCTTCTAAGGATTTGCAACTTTGCACGTATGACATGGTGCTCCATCTTCTTGAAAAAGATAGACATTCCTGTCAATCTAATTGGTTTCAAATAGTGGGAGTATTCCTTTCTCTAATATTTGGCAGTATTTTGGACCATTTAACTGCTCGTCAACATGAAATCAGCTCAGATTTCCATCCAGACCAGACAGTGCCCCACACCATTGCTCCAATCCCTCCATGTTTCACGGTCACCTGCAGACATTCAGTGTTCCAAGTCTCATTCTGATTTCTACAAACATAGACTTGCCTCGAATTCGAATACTGGTAGAATTTACTTTGGTCTGAACAAATTAGAGACTGCAAAATTTCATAATATTTGCTCTCGAATTCTTTCGCCCAGTCCATTCCTGTTAATCCCTGAAATCAAAGGCTTCTTTCTTGCAAATCTTCTTTGATAGCCTAGCTCTTTCAGAGTCTTTCTCACCGCATATGTGGACATTTCCATGCTGTTGGTGACATCTTTGACGCTCTGACGACGGTTTCTGATGACTTCCCTATTCGATGCCTTTTCGTTCTCTCAGACACGATGCTGGACCAAACACATGGCACGCTGTGAGAATCGACGTCACTATAAAGTGTCTGCCAGGCAAGTTTCGTATGAGACTTATGTGAGACAATACCATACCAAAATAGACTTTGCACTAAATAGCCTGGTGCATGAGTATGTTGACCTGAATTGATTGATTTGTTTTTACGGTTTATCAATATTTTATCAGGTTATTTAAAGCCTGGAGACACCTAGCAATTTCTCTATTTGACTTGTCACACTCATCCCATCCTGTTATTTTCCCTTGTTGAAATTCACTAATGTCATTACTTCCGCGAACCTTCATTGCAAAATATAAGTCAACTGTTATTCATGGATGAGAGTAGATTGATACTAATACGGTATTGTCTGAAAAAAATATTGGCAGAATTTACTTTCATCTAACCAAATTACAGACTGCCAAAATTCATAATCTTTGCTCTCGAATTCTCTCGCCCAATCCATACGCCTGTTCCTGCTAACCCCTGAAATCAAGGGCTTTTCTGGCAACACTTTTTTGATAGCCTAGCTCTTTCAGAGTCTTTCTCATCGCATATGGCGACATATCCACGCTGCTGGCGACATCTTTGACGCTCTTACGACGGTTTCTGATGACTTCCCTATTCAGTGCCTTTTCGTTCGCTCAGACACGATGCTTGGTCTTTCTGGACATTGTTCCACACGACAATTGCCTTCTTCATTAAATTTCTTGATAATATTATTAACCGTTTGATGATTAACCTGGAAATACCTAGCAATTTATTTATTTGACTTGCCACACTGATGCCAGCCTATTAATTGCCCGTTGAAATTCACTAATTTCCTTACTTCCACGAACTTTCATTGCAAGATATAAGTCAACTATTGTTCATAGGTAACAGCAGCTTGATACTAACACGTTATTGTCTGAAAAAAAAGAAGAGACATTATTACACAAGCCAAAATGGCTGTAATTAAGGGTGGCTAAAACTTAGCATAGTCCACTGTACTTCATGGCATTATTGGGTGGATGGCACTGCAGAAACTCGTAAATATCGCCACGTCTTCTCCTGATTTTCTG
Organism: Acanthosepion pharaonis; assembly: GCA_903632075.3. Classification (NCBI taxonomy): domain Eukaryota; kingdom Metazoa; phylum Mollusca; class Cephalopoda; order Sepiida; family Sepiidae; genus Acanthosepion; species Acanthosepion pharaonis. The sequence goes on along the minus strand of CAHIKZ030000905.1, from coordinate 521,263 downwards.
ACTACCACTTTTTGCATGCATCGTGACAATTTCTTTTTAAGCGAAAAGACATTCCATTATAAAGATGATGAAACACCTTTGAAAGATTTCTTGGCGTCCAAACTTTTAGAGTTTTATCGTAAAGTCATAAATAAGGTTGATACCCGATAACAGAAATAACAGTGAAAACACTAGCAGAACAAAACCCACGTCAAAGTGCCAGAGAAATGTCCCAGATAATGGTTGTCTGCATTTTAACAATATCGGACCGTCTCAAGAAAATCGGCAAGGTGATGAAACTCGATAAATTGTTTCCACATGAAAAAAAAGAAGAGACGTTATTAAACAAGCCAAAATGGCCGCAATCAAGGCTGGCTAAAAACTAATCATAGCCCACTGCATGCATTTGTATGTTACTCGTAGACGATTAAACGAAAGCAGGAATAAATAACTAACCATTAATTGCAAGATATTAAAATGAATAGTCATTAGTAAGAAGTGTAAGATATACTCTAAGATGTGAGTTACAAATTGGGGACGTCCGAATGCGATATGTACATAAATAGCTGAAGAAAGAAAAAATGACACAGCAATCCAAATGCGAGCCATACGTTCCAGACGCGAAACATAAGTGACAGGCTAATTTAGTCAGAAAGAAAGAAAACATTGCCGAACACTTATATGTAATGTCAATCCCTTCTATATGGCTATAATATTTCGTTTGGTTGATTTTGTGTAGAGGGATATCAACCACTATGGCTTATTTAATACCGGAATCTCAATAATTTGAAAAAAGTTGTATGCCGTCAACTAGAGATGAAATTATGGGCATGTAGCCGAGTGGTTAGAACGTTTGCATTCTGTACATAAGGCCCGGGTTCGAATCTCACCATGGCCGATTTGCCAGGAAGAAGACTTCCTGATATTATCGGACTGGGGGAGGAGTCGATCACAGCGTGTGGCACCTTTGTAAAATGCCTGAAAACCATACCACGGGTTGACGGAATCCTTAGGGGGGTTGTCGATAGCTCTGCTAGCACGAAGTCACAAGTCATCGTGGCTGAGGGATTGGGCGTGCTGGCCTTGTTCAAATTGTTGGTCACGATAGATAACACGTTCTTTCCCCAAAATTGTAACTAAGGTCTGCTCAGCATAGCTATAGTATAGATCAAAGTTGGGCTCTGGGTGTGTTGAATAAACACAAATGCGTCTGAGCAAGCGTCTGTAGTAGGGATTGCCTACCCGCCTTAGTAGACGGGTATCCACTAATACGAGTGGCCAGCTATATATATATATATATATATATATATATATATATACAGATAAAATATATTCCTGCTCAATTTGTTTTCAGATGTGCTCATGGTCATTTTTATATAAAATGTATTGATGGTATTTTTATTGATGGTATAAAATGTATTGATGGTATTTTTACTATGAAAATGTATTTTTTTTTACTTTCATAGTGTTTTGTTTTTGTTTGGGGGAGGGGGTCAGTATTTGTCCATAGCTAGGACCCTAACAGGTGCTACTACCACGGGTCAGGGTAGGCCTGGGAACAATGTCAATTAAGGTGTGGTTCCATCCTCTATAAAATCTACAATAAACCCGTCAGAGGCTTTGCTGCCGGATGTTTTTTTTTATCATCATACCCAGGACTATGAATGTTGGTCACACACCGCCTCGATGTATAGGACAATTATTAAATTCATTTAAAAAATGTTCAAATATATCAAATTCTACAACATTCTGCTTACAGCCATATCCCGTTTGAACATCGCTTCTCGAACGATTACCGAACACAATCTACTGAGTGGCTGGTTTAGGATTACTTTTTCGGTAAGTCATGTAGAATTTTGGTTGGAAGATGAGAAGGCCCGAAGTAAAAGAAGCAGACAGTTTAATGGCAATTGCTCCGAAGAGGCTGCATTCGCTGGTTCCCAGACTTCATGAATTCAAGCGCCCTACGTGGCTGGCATCCCGCTCTCATCCCTTCACTGTCGAAACTCTTAAATGTAGCCGTCTCTTCTACTCCAATAGCTTCACGTCTCGCACCTCTCGCCTGTGGAACTCCCTTCCCTATTCCAGTTTCCCTGAGAGCTATAATCTCCAGCTATTCAAATGTAATGTCAATGGACATCTCCAGTTGCCTTGATCTATTCACTACCATTCTCCTCATCCTTTCTTCTATCACTCCTATCTGATCTTGCTCCAAATCTCTCTGTAACCTCTTGCGTCCTAGTGGCTTCTTCGCCTTGCTTGGGGTGAAACGCTTAAAAAAAAAAAAAAACATACTCCGATGGCTGACAACTGGGGAAATGCAAGTGATTCAAACGACGCGACCGGCCTAGCAAGCCTACGATGGATACAATCATGCTACATATACGAACAGAAGAGGGGGTACCTAATGGCTAGCAAGCTTGTCTCGCTAGCACACTTACGTTTGAGTAGTGAGTTCGTGCCTCACTGGGTGCCCCATATTTTCGGCTTTGTGCCACATCTAAGCTACGCTGAGAAAAAGGGTACTTCGACATGATGTAATGGTTAGCAAGATCGTTTCACTACTTCAATTACGACTGAGTAGGAAGTTCCATCCTCACTGGGTGCCCCATACTTTCGGCCTTGTGCCACACCTAAGCTAGGCTTAGAAAAAATGTACTTCGACATGATACTTCGACTAGATCAATTACGACTGAATAGTGACTTCGATCCTCACTGGGTGCCCCATGCTTTCAGCCTTGTGCCACACCTAAGCTACACTTAGAAAAAAAGGACAATTCGACGTGGTGTAATGGTTGTTACAGTTTTTTGTGTATATGTATGTATATAACTAGTGAGCCAGTCAAAATGACTTGACTCACTTTATAGTCCACCAATAGAAGGTTAACCAATCAGAAGACGTAGAACATTCAGTCCGTCGTGTATAAAGGCGGCCATTTTTGTTCACTCTACCCGAATGTCCAGTGCCAGCTTGTCAGGCGAATAGAAACAGAAGGACGAACTACGCTCTGCTACTTTTACCAAAATATCCACTGCTAACCTGAACAACGCTTTCCTACTGTCTTCGAAATATTCACTGCTAACCTCTGGATTCTATCCTCGAAGACGATGAACAACAATGGTTAGCAATATCGTCTCATTTGATCAATTACGACTGAATAGTGAGTTCGATCCCCACTGGATGCTCCATAATTTCGGACTTATGCCACATTCTAAGCTATGCTTAGATCTGGCATATTAGAAAATCATTTAAGACACCTAGGAGTGGCGTAATGGTTGGAAAGCTTGTCTCGCTAGAACAGCTAGGACTGAGTAGTGAGTTCGATCCTCACTGGGTGCCCCATACTTTCGGCCTTGTGCCACATCTGAGCTGCTCTTGGAAAATCGCTATATTAAAAGAAGAGGCTAGAGTTGGGTGAGTAGTGAGTGAGAAAAACACTCATTGCGCTTGTGCTTAATGGTTAACGAACTAGTGTCATTATCCATTGTTAGTGTTGTCAGTTTGATGCTCAATGGTTGACCTATGCTGATACACTTGGGCCGAAACTAAGATAAGATGAGTGCGCCTAGTCGAGTGGTAATGGTTTACAAGCTAATCTCAGTAAACATTATTACTGTGTGGAGATTTGGATGCTTATGGAGTGCGCCATGTTAGAAGCCTTGCGCTAAAAATGAACTAAGGTGACTAAATAACGAGACGCCGTTGAGTGTAATGGTTGACAATTTCGTTAACCAGTGTTTAGTAACATTTTGTTATGTGCGGACTTAGGGTTTTAAAATCATTCAGTGTACTATCAGCATATGTATTTTTTTATACAAGTCAAGGTCAATATACATGTTCTACAATATATTACATATAGTAAAATATAGAGTAATATATATATATATATATATATATATATATATATATATATATATATATATATATATATTAAAGAAAAACAGGCCACATTAAGGTACCATTGTGATAATTTATTTCACCAGAGCCCTTTTAAAGAACGCCGGATCATCAGATAGCACTTCCCAAAATGAAATGAAACGAAAAATTAAATTAAAATTGATGGGTAGTGTAAGTTTTTGCAATTTAACAGAGAGTGTAAAAAAAAGTAGTTAAAGAGACAAGGTAAAGTTTAGTTGGGGATTAATTTGACTCTACCATGTTCCACATTCAGTGCTGCATTAATATGCTTTCTCACACATCCTTAAAAGATGAATAGATTCTTTTGCTTTTTTAAGTCAATTTAATGACCAGGGGTTCTCAGGAATATTGTGTCCAGCCCATTTTTGAGTACATTTAATGACCAGGATATTTCAGTCCATCTTTGAATTGACAAACATAACATATTTTTTTAATGATTTTAGATAACCGTAAAAATATACTCCTTTGAAAAAAACTGACCAATCAAATCCTGCTGGGTAGTTTCCTATTTCTGGTTAGTGGAACACAACGGAAATGGGTGATAAGTCCCCAACCAGTATTCATAATATATATATATATATATATATATATATATATATATATATATATATATATATGGTTAGTGAAAAGAACCGGCAGTCAGTAAGTGAAACAGCCAGCGGGGTGTGAAGCGGCCAGGAGTCAGTGAAACGGAGGGCGGTCAGTGTAACACCCGGAAGTCAGTGAAATGGCCAGCGGTCATTGAAATGGCCGGGATTCAGTGAAACGGCCGGCGGTCAGTGAAACGGCCGAAAGTTAGTGAAACGGCCAATGATCAATGAAGCCCCCGGCCGTCAGTGAAAAGTCCAGGCAGTGAGTTCTTTTTTCATGGCCGGAAGTTAAGGCGATGCCAGAAGTTCGCTTTCTCGAAGCAGAAGGAAAACATTTTCCATTAAGTGAGAAATCGTGTTTTTTTTTGTATTTTTTTTTTTTTTTTTTTGCTACTTTCCAACCAGTGTCTTAAAAAATATTTACAGTCATCTCTGTTGACTTAGATCTTATACAGGAGAGAACATTTTCTTTATTACCACGAGTACGCAGGCCGATATAAAAAAACGTACACTATTCTCTTTAATATAAAAAGGGAGTCTATTTAAAATACGGATATCCTCGAAAAATAATGTTTGAAGTAATACAAATGTCCGATTTAAAATAAAATCATTAACTTTTTAAAAATTGATATGTATGTTGTACATATAATACACACGCGTAGACACACACACAGACACACAGAGTGCCCTATCTCCCAACAAATATATATATATATATATATATATATATATATATATTCTAGTAGAACTCTCACCAATATATCCACCATGTCGGCTGGCGCTTCAGAATACGCTTACTGCACCTCTGCAGAGGGGGTCCGACATCGCCTCCCCAATGAGGCGTTGTGAGTATAGGAAAATGACCCGAATGTTTTTAGGAACGTGGAATCCACTGTTAATTGGTGTTATTCCTAGGTCCACCCTGTCCTGGGGTGATAGCACCAGTTAGGATCACAGCTACGGGCAATTAGTTAACCCTCCAACTGGGGTGAAAAGCACTATAAAAAGTGTAAAATAGGTTTTTTATATTAAAAAATACTAGCAATATTTAAAAAAAAAAAATTATCAGCAATAAATTTTTGAAAAAAAATATTACTAGCAATACATTTAAAAATAATATTACCCGTAATAGATTTGGGGGAAAAATACTTCCAGCAATACATTTGACTCTTGTCAAAAACCTCTTTACAAAAGTACGTCAATAATACCTGAACTACCAACTGATTTCTTACAAAGAATACATAATCTGCTCATGCGAATCTACCCTAAAAATCTTGTCCGTATTAAATAACCCATTGAGATTGATATGCCGTAAAACAAAATAAACCAAACCAAACCAGAATCTCTACAAGATACCTGTTTACAAAAATATATAAATGAAACCTGGTCTCTTAAGTTATTTCTTAAAAGAATTCATATTCTGTTCCCATGGACCAATTCTTAAAAATTATGTTGTCATTAAATAACCCATTGAGGTTGATATGCCATAAAACAAAATAAACCAAACCAAACCAGACTCTCTACAAATGCGCTCTTTATAAAAATATTTAAATGAAACCTGATCTCCGAACTGATTTCTTACAAAGAATTGACATACTATTACCACGAACCAATTCTTAAAAATTATGTTGGCATTAAATAACCCATTGAGGTTGATATGCCATAAAACAAACCAAGCCAAACCAGACTCTCTACAAATGCGCTCTTTATAAAAATATTTAAATGAAACCTGATCTCCGAACTGATTTCTTACAAAGAATTGACATACTATTACCACAAACCAATTCTTAAAAATTATGTTGGCATTAAATAACCCATTGAGGTTGATATACCATAAAACAAACCAAGCCAAACCAGACTCTCTACAAATGCGCTCTTTATAAAAACATTTAAATGAAACCTGATCTCCGAACTGATTTCTTACAAAGAATTGACATACTATTACCACAAACCAATTCTTAAAAATTATGTTGGCATTAAATAACCCATTGAGGTTGATATACCATAAAACAAAACCAAGCCAAACCAGACTCTCTACAAATGCGCTTTTTATAAAAAAACATTTAAATGAAACCTGATCTCCGAACTGATTTCTTACAAAGTATTGACATACTATTACCACGAACCAATTCTTAAAAATTATGTTGGCATTAAATAACCCATTGAGGTTGATATGCAAAAACAAAACAAACCAAACCAAACCAGACTCTCTACAAATGCGCTCTTTATAAAAATATTTAAATGAAACCTGATCTCCGAACTGATTTCTTACAAAGAATTAACATACTATTACCACGAACCAATTCTTAAAATTATTTGGCATTAAATAACCCATTGAGATTGATATGCCATAAAACAAAATAAACCAAACCAAACCAGACTCTCTACAAATGCGCTCTTTATAAAAATATTTAAATGAAACCTGATCTCCGAACTGATTTCTTACAAAGAATTAACATACTATTACCACGAACCAATTCTTAAAAATTATGTTGGCATTAAATAACCCATTGAGATTGATATGCCATAAAACAAAATAAACCAAACCAAACCAGACTCTCTACAAATGCGCTCTTTATAAAAAATATTTAAATGAAACCTGATCTCCGAACTGATTTCTTACAAAGAATTGACATACTATTACCACGAACCAATTCTTAAAAATTATGTTGGCATTAAATAACCCATTGAGATTGATATGCCATAAAACAAAATAAACCAAACCAAACCAGACTCTCTACAAATGCGCTCTTTATAAAAATATTTAAATGAAACCTGATCTCCGAACTGATTTCTTACAAAGAATTGACATACTATTACCACGAACCAATTCTTAAAAATTATGTTGGCATTAAATAACCCATTGAGGTTGATATACCGTAAATGAAAATAGACCAAACCATCCCACAAACTTGCCATTGTAAATATTTACATATTATCATTTTGGTTCCTTGCGAAATCGGAATTAGAGGCCATAGCTACGTTAGACTTTATTTTTGGGAGGTTTTGCGTGCTTTCATGTCAAAAGAATCTAATAACAGGAAGAACCGCTTCTGATGGGGCAATAATCAACTATCATCACCAAACATTAGGCACCTTGCTGGGCATTTTATGAAAAGGATGATATGATGCAGCGACGGAATCGAGCAGAAAAAGGGATAATGCTTTATGTGAATAGTGAACATACAAATCGAGAACAAAAAGGTTGAGAAAATTACGACGACCTGTGACATTTCGAGGGTGTCAAAATTATGATTTTCATTTGCTTGATGTTCAATAACAATATTCCCTGCGTCGTTGTAAATAAACGGATATTTTCGAAAAGAAAGAAATAAGCGATTATTAAAGAAAAAAAAAAAAGAGGTCGAAAAACGAAATAAAAAAAAAAATAAATAAATCACGCATGCGCATTGGTAAGTTCTGGATTATTCAATTTGCAAACACTTTCTAAAAAAATGAGAGAAAAAGATCAAATCATTACAAATATCTTACGACCTGACAATATTTAAAAATACATGAATATATAAACAGAAAAAAATACAACAAACGAAAAGAAAAGGGCAGAAAGAGAGAAAATATTTTCAAAAAATAAAATAAAAGAAAAAATACGATATAATTTAGCACATAATCAAATCGAGGCTTGAATCAAAATGGCGGCCTGACGAGATGTAAAAATGTTTTAATGTGATTTTCTAATTGGGTTAAAGGAAAAATTATTGAAATATGTTTTCGTAATTTTCGCCCGTTTTATTTTCACTAGCGACGCTGGATGAGTAATTGGGTTTTAAAACATGCCGTGAAAATGAAAGGAAATAATGTACAAATAGGAAGAGATGAAAAAATAATAATAATAATAATAAATAAGTAAATAAATAAAAAAACGTTCAGAAATCAAAATAAACAAAAAGATGTAGATGTAGTGAAGTGGCACGTGTTTTCCAAATGATTAGATATTTTGTCCCTTCCCCCCCTGAAAGATTATTTATAATGTAGATATAATTTGTAAGTGTCATTGAAGGAGGGGAGACTCAAGCCTGGGTGTGTGTAGAATGAATGAGAAGTAATACATGGGAAAAGATGAGGAAGTGGAACTTGTTTTCTACTGAACAATATCTACACAAACGCAAGTGAGTGAGTGTGTATCTGTCTGTGTGCATATATATATATATATATATATATATATATATATATAGAGAGAGAGAGAGAGAGAGAGAGAAAGAGAGAGAGAGAGAGGAGGTGAACAAGATGATAAATATGAAAAATTGCACAAACTTA
>CAHIKZ030000905.1:412500-502500 GCA_903632075.3 Acanthosepion pharaonis | reverse complement strand
TCTGTTTATAATAAACAGTATTAATAACTTTTACTGGCTTGAATATCCGATAAATTTTCATAGAAAATGTTCGTCCTCCAACAGGAATCGAACCTGTATCCTATACAGAACCTTCATATCGCCTGATGTGCCTTAACCGATTTAGCCACAGGGGACATTCGGTTAGCAAGGTCGATTTTACTGCTTTTAAACTACAATCTTCCATGAATCTCTCACGTACATTCATATCTGCTCACTGCGTAAACAAATGACGTCACACATTATGAAAGTCAAATAATAATGAGAAATATAGGACCCAAGAAAAAACTATTGAATTCTGAGAGAACTAAGTTCATGAGCATATCTCAGAAAGTCAATGAACCATTTATTGAATATGTTCTTCGTTTGAAACAGGCTGTTAAATACTATGACTTTGAAAAGTAGGGAAAACCGTTCAGGTAAAGAGGATTTTATCCAAATGAAATTTGTATATGGCCTTCAAAATGGTGGAATATCGGCAAATGATTTTGGCAAATTAATCGCTAGAATAGTGTGTTGAATTTGTTCAGCAACAAGACTTGATTCTAGAATTTAATACAACAAAAGTTACGGATCTGGTAGAGGAAATGAACACACACGTGATAAAGAGAATAGATAGAATAGTGTTTCCATTTTGTAGTTCAAACAGAAAAACAAAAATGTCCGGCATATAACAAACGATGTGAAAAGTGTTTTCAAAATGGATCATTTCAAACATATGCATACATCTAAAAAGAGAAACGTAGAGACAGTTCAACAAAATGAAGAGTAAATCAGTATGAATGTTCTTTCATTGAAAAAAAAGAAATGAAAAATGGCTATTAAAAATTTAAATCAATAATGTTTCATTAGATATGCAACTAGATACGGGAAATGACGTGACGTTGATACCCAGACATTTCTGGAAAAATTAGGAAAACAAAGATGAAAGAAAAGTCTTGTCCAACTGAATCCTTTCGACGGATATGTGTTACAAACGTTAGGCTATTTTGAAGTCTATGTGGAACTAAAAATGAGTTTGACGTATCATGAAATAGTGGGGCAAACTGTGAAATGGAGCACGGTCTAATAGGAAATGATGTATTGAAAATAAATTCGACAAAATCAATAAAGTCAAGAAGAAACTGGAATGTTAAAAAACTATGAAGCAAAGTTAAAACTGTCTATATTTCTGAGATGAGGTATTATGTACACTATTTCCATTATTCAGACTATTGTCCTCATCTTTGTCGCCATATTTATTACAACGTTTCGGCTTTTCAGTATCTGTCTATATTACTGAGATGAGGTATTATGTACACTATTTCCATTATTCAGACTATTGTCCTCATCTTTGTCGCCATATTTATTACAACGTTTCGGCTTTTCAGTATCTGTCTATATTTCTGAGATGAGGTATTATGTACACTATTTCCATTATTCAGACTATTGTCCTCATCTTTGTCGCCATATTTATTACAACGTTTCGGCTTTTCAGTATCTGTCTATATTTCTGAGATTAGGGATTATGTACACTATTTACATTATTCAGACTATTGTCCTCATCTTTGTCGCCATATTTATTACAACGTTCCGGCCTTTCAGTATCTGTCTATATTTCTGAGATGAGGTATTATGTACACTATTTCCATTATTCAGACTATTGTCCTCATCTTTGTTGCCATATTTATTACAACGTTTCGGCTTTTCAGTATCTGTCTATATTTCTGACATGACGTATTATGTACACTATTTACATTATTCGGACTATTGTCCTCATCTTTGTCGCCATATTTATTACAACTTTTCGGCCTTTCAGTATCTGTCCATATTTCTGAGTTGAGGTATTATGTACATTATTTACATTATTCGGCCTATTGTCCTCATCTTTGTCCCTATATTTATTACAACGTTTCGGCCGTTGTACGCGCCGGCCTTCTTTAGGTGTTTGGAATTTCGAACTGAAACCTTTATTTCGCTCACTGGGGTAGACTGTTCTTGTTCAACGTGCCATGTTTAATGGATGTCAGTTATCAGTTATCTCCTGAAAATTTTCCCTGTGAAAGTTCTCCACTGAACTCACACTCTTTGGGTCCTGTCACTGCGCCATTTGTCCTTGAGGACATCTGTCTATGAATTTCTGGGTATTATAAACCTAATGTCTTCAGCAACCATTTTTACCCGTGCTTATATTGCAATTTTTGCTGTTATCATGCCATGTTTTTACCAGAGCTCATATTGCAATTTTTGTCGTTATTATCGTTTTTCTCTGGCACTCCTTATTATTGGTTCCCATATTGTATTCATTTCTATGCTTGGTCGGCTCAGGAGATTGGTTCGATAATACTTGCTCGGAAACTAACCACAGAATAGTAATCTGTGAGTGATCAGTATAGAGAAATAGTATAGTGAATAGAGAAGAGAATAGCGGCCCGAATAGTAATAGAGGATAGACTAGAAATAAAAATAATGGGATCGTCTGTCTTTGCTCACTGGCGTTCTATGTTCAAACCCAAGTGTCGGCAGCCACACTTTATTCCTGTATAACAGAGGAACACTCCTATGAAAAAAGAAGAACGTCAAGATCTCACATAAATCTCCTGAGCCGACCAAGCATAGAAATGAATACAGAATGGGAACCAGTAATAATTAACACATATCTCAACACAACTGTATTAAAAAGAAACAAAAAACAAAATTCATGCTTATTTCTTTGTAATGTAAGGATACTGAAGGCGCTTATCTCCCTTTCATGGAAATAAGTCACGAGGGTCACGTGACGGTCTCTTTAATGATATCACTTCATACAGTGACGGAAGCGGAAGTCAATTTCAGTTTTGTTTTCAAAAGCCAAACGTAAATGTTGCTTTCCTTAACCCGAGCCCCCCCATGGCTAGGGCAGAGGCGAAATCTACCTCCCCCAGCAGCTTACAAGTCGATGTTTATCCTTCTCCCTTTGGGAATATATCTATCCCTGATAGAGAATTAAACTCCAGACTGTAGTCCTCAATTTGGGAAAACCCAAGACTTGCTGTTTCCTGTTCGTGGAATATGCCCGTTTGAATGAGTCCTAAACATGTCTTCTCCAGACACAGGAATATCTCCATATTATATTTAAGACCATTTCTTTTTATTTCTCTTTACACTCTGCTTTGCCTATTTGATATATTATTCTCCGCGTGGATGTCTTAATGGTATAAAAGTCATTCGTTTTCGTTTCACTTTTTCCGTTCTGTCCGTGAAGGTGTTATTAGATCATGGATATGATAATGCTCGTAACTGGGAGAATAAATCTCTCTTCGATATTTCACTACCTTTACAATAATATGGTAAATAATTGATTTTCTATTGTAGTTGGTCCAAATATATTTGGGATCTTGTTCAACGCACTCTTAAATAATCGAAGGTATGTTTAACTAAAACAGTGTGTACGTAAGAACGTTCCCAAATTAATATGCGAAGAACCAATAAACATAATGTCTACTAGGCAAACACAGACGCGCACACACAGTATAGATGGCCATTCGTATTCGAGGATAGTGGTCTACTAGGGCGGCTAGCCAATCCCTATCGCAGACGCTTGCTCAGGCGCATTTGTATTAGTTCAACACCCGTCTGTGTTTGATACTGAGCTGAACTTAGTTACAGTTTCTGGGAAAAGAGACTGTTATCTCGCGTGATCAACAATTTGAACGCACAAGCCCTCGGCCACGATGACTTGTGACTTCGTGCTAGCACAACTATAGACGGTCTTCCAAGGTTTCCGTCTACCCAATTTCACTCACAAGGCTTGGGTCAATCCGTGGTATGGTTTTCAGGCACTTTCCAAAGGTGCCACACATTGGGATCGACCCCTCCATTCCGATAACATCAGGAAGTCTCCTTCCAAACAAATCAACCTCGGTGAGATTCGAACCCAGGTGAAAAGGTCAGAATGCAAAGGTTCTAACTACATACACACATATGCAAACTTACAAATATACAATATCATCTGAATCCTGCATAGACTAACAAAAATTATTATACGCTTACATACATAAAGTAAACACTTATGGTTTTTCAGGTAGGCATGGAATTCCTTAATATCTTGGAATTCCTTAATATCTTGGAATTCTCTAACTTCTTGGAATACCTTAATATATAGGAATTCCTTAATTTCTTGGAATTCCTTAATTTCTTGGAATTTCTTAATATCTTGAAATACCTTAAGTTATTGGAATTACTTAAGTTATTGGAATTTCGTAATATCTTGGAATTCCTTAACTTCTTGGAATTTCTTAATATCTAGGAACTCCTTAATTTCTTGGAATTCCTTAAGTTAGTGGAATTCCTTAATTTCATGGAATTCTTTAATATCTTGGAATTCCTTAATATCTTGGAATTCTCTAACTTCTTGGAATACCTTAATATATAGGAATTCCTTAATATCTTGGAATTCTCTAACTTCTTGGAATACCTTAATATATAGAATTCCTTAATTTCTTCAGAATTCCTTAATATCTTGGAATTCCTTAATTTCTTGGAATTTCTTGGAATTCCTTAATATCTTGGAATTCTCTAACTTCTTGGAATACCTTAACATATAGGAATTCCTTAATTTCTTGGAATTCCTTAATATCTTAGAATTCCTTAATTTCTTGGAATTTCTTGGAATTCCTTAATATCTTGGAATTCTCTAACTTCTTGGAATACCTTAATATATAGGAATTCCTTAATTTCTTGGCATTCCTTAATATCTTAGAATTCCTTAATTTCTTGGAATTTCTTGGAATTCCTTAATATCTTGGAATTCTCTAACTTCTTGGAATACCTTAATATATATGAATTCCTTAATTTCTTGGAATTCTTTAATATCTTGGAATTCCTTAATTTCTTGAAATTTCTTGGAATTCCTTAATATCTTGGAATTCTCTAACTTCTTCGAATACCTTAATATATAGGAATTCCTTAATTTCTTGGAATTCTTTAATATCTTGGAATTCCTTATTTTCTTGGAATTTCTTGGAATTCCTTAATTTCTTGGAATTTCTTAATATCTTGGAATTCCTTAAGTTATTGGAATTCCTTAATTTCTTTGAATCCCGCATGAACTTCTTTTAACTGGCTGATTGAAAACTTTAGAAATCTACAAAAGTATAATAGAGGCCACCATTTTGGACGATGTTATTTTACAAAGAATTAAATAAAAATTGTAGCTCTTTTATTAAGATACAGTGAAATAATTATTTCAGTGGCAGTTACCTTTTTTGTCAACCTTCCAAATGTGAGAGTTATTTCTGCTGCACCCTTCATGAATGCCGGTCATTTATTTTAAGAAGCGGGTACAAATGAAAATATTTGAAATTCACAACTTTTTCCATTTCACTGAAACAGACGTTAAACACTTTCATCTTCCCTTCTTTCTTTCTTTCTTTCTTTCTTTTCTTTCTTTCTTTCTTTCTTTCTTTTATTCGTTCATTCATTTTCTCACTGAAAGTAAGTCGTGTCTCTGATATGTATTTTCCGTCTTTCCACGCGGTCAAACAGAATATTCCATTATTAACGAGGTATTGACCAGACTTAAAGTTCGTGCTAACTAAGGGAAGCACAAGCAGAATTATAAGATATCATAATTAATTATTATTAATAATAACAATAATAAAAATAATATATTATTATTATTTCACATTACAGAGGTTGGCTTTTAAGACATGACAGCTCTTGTTGAATCGTGTATGAAGCCCTCAGTGAGAATCGAACCCATTATTCAATTGCAATAGTCAACCAGACTCGCCTCGGTAGACATGTTTCATCGCTGAGACACATATTATTAGTCGTATTATTAGTCGTATTATTATTATTAATAATAATAATAATAATAGTGTTGTAAATATTAATAATAATAATATTAATAATAATAATAGTAGTAGTAGTATTAGTGGTAGTAGTAGCAGTAATAGTGTGAGAATATTGCTTGCAGAAGAAGTGAAGTTGCTGCTTTCCTCTCTGTAAAAGAAAAAAAAAAAGAATGTCAGGGGGCCCCAGGAAAGTTCGACACAAAGTGATTATCACCCGTGAAGAGATTTGGAAGTTATAATATATTTCCGAGAGTCGAGTATCTTCTTTTTTTTTTTTTTGCCTGTTTTCCTTTCTTCCCCAAATACAAATTTATTTCTTCGTGAGGCTTTGACAGCGGGTCTCTCATCTACCTGGAGATAAAAAAAAAAAAAGGAACGAAATAAAGGTCTCAAAATGAGTCGATCTCAACAGATGAGGCGCGAATCTCGCGAGAAAAGGCCAAAGGCAGAGCTTCTTACAAATGATATTTCGATTAGATCGTTTTCACATAATCTATCTATCTATTTATCAAGGTTTGTTCATATCTATCTATCTATCTATCTATCAAGGTTTATTCCTATCTGTCTGTTTCAGTCTGTTCATATTTATATATTTCAGTCTTTTCATATCTATCTATCTAGCAAGGTAGCTTGCTATCTATCTATCAAGTTTTGTTCATATCTATCTATCTATCTATCTATCTATCTATCTATCTATCTATCTATCTATCTATCTATCTATCTATCTATCTATCTATCTATCTATCTATCTGTCTGTCTGTTTCAGTCTGTTCATATTTATTTATCTATCTATCTAATCCAGCCTGTTCATATCTATCTATCTATCTATCTATCTATCTATCTATCTATCTATCTATCTATCTGTCTGTTTCAGTCTGTTCATATTTATTTATCTATCTATCTAATCCAGCCTGTTCATATCTATCTATCTATCTATCTATCTATCAAGGTTTGTTCATATCTATCTATCTATCTATCTATCTATCTATCTATCTATCTATCTATCTCTGTTTTAAGTACTAGTCTAGGTGCTATAGAGAAAAGTTCTTCAGAACAATTACCGAGAAAGTATTTATAGGAAAGGTACGTGGAATCTACGTTACAGGAAAGAGACTGAAGCCGAGACGTCAGGTTAGCACCACTAACATTGCAGATTCTTCTTTGCATTTTATCAAGTATTTCTAAATATATATCAGGAGCGCCAGATCAGGTGTGGAAGCAATATTCAAAGCAAGGACGCTTGTAGATATATAAATATGTATAACAGATTCTGGCGAGAGAAAATGTCTAGCTCCATACAGTGAACTGAAGACTACAGCTACTGATTCGGTATAGACCTTCCGCTTCATGTGAGTGGCAAACTTTAGTCTATTCGTATGATGTAGAAAGAATATATTATTAAGTTTTGTTTTCCAATGAGGTCTTTCTTCTCACTTTTAAATATGTTTCGTAGCGGGAAGTCCGTTTAATATTCGTGTCCTCGACTCATATATAGCGTATTGACGTTGCTAAAATATCATTCTGATTTAAATATACCTGAGCCCTCATCAGACAGGTATTATAGTTAGTTATGGTTTTGCTTTCAGATAAAAATCCTCACATTGTAGCTAATTTGTAGCAATGTGTTCTTAGATCAGCGCCTATTCGAATGGATAACTTAACATATAGCTAAGAACAACACATGAAAATATTAGTATATTTTCTACGTTTCTTTTTGTAAATTTAAATTTTAATGTACGGTAATATGTAAACTTTCATATTCGCAATTATTGTTCTTTAAATGAATAATAAATTAATAATTCATTGCTTATATCGATTTACAATTTAATCTCATACTGATGTTAAAGCATTAATAAATTGTATCTTGGTTGTGTTGTCAAGTTATTTAATTATCGTATTCATGTTTTGATTGGCCATCATAAATTACGTAATAATGTTCCCCCAACTGCATGGCGGGAGGTGGGTTTTGAATTCTTCAAACCTTGGGATTTTGCAATCAAAACCATCACTTGACACTGCTGAAAGAAAATGGCTATTTTTGTAATGATGTTATAACATGCTTCTTTTATACAATTTAATTGAATGTTAAAGATATATATATATATATATATATATATATATATATATATATATATATATATATATATATATATATATGTGTCTGTGTGTGTGTACATGTATAGTACAGGTAATAAATCCTTGTATCCTACTAATATATCAAAACTGATCAGCAAAAAGAACAAAATATATTTATTATTACAGAGACAATAAATAATATTACACAACAAAATCCAAATTTATCTCATATGAGGTAATTGGCATATTGTTGTGTAATACTATATATATATATATATATATATATATATATATATATATATATATATATATAATGCTCAAAATCTAATATTTTATATTATACTCTTGCTCTGTCTTGTACATTAAGCTCTAAATAGATTCTACGATCTTGGATATATATATATATATATATATATATATATAAGTGAACATAGAAGTCAACAGATGCAATATCAGGCGACAGTCTGTTTCATGCTAGATGCAATCATCAGAATGCCACCTCTAAGTGTTGACATGAAACTATGTTCACTTTTATATTTACACACGCTCTATCTCTGATATTGAGCACTTTATCCCATAAATATAGCACATCTTAAGGTTACATTTTTTTATATATATATATATATATATATATATATATATATATATATATATTTGGAACACTATATATATATATATATATATATATATATATATATATATATATAGATAGATAGATAGATAATATAGATATATATATATATGTTTTGTCATCGGAAGACTATGTAGTTTTACTCTGATTTTATTTTACACACACACACACACACATATATATATATATGTATATATATATATATAATTAATCACACACACATATACATATATATTTATATATATAAATATATATGTGTGTGTGTGTGTGTGTGTGTGTGTGTGTGTGTGTGTGTGTGTGTGTGTGTGTGTGTGTGAAAAACTTATGATAGAAATAAAAATCTATCTGTAAAAAAGACTATACTTTTCTTAGAAAATCTCCAATAAGGATTCACACTGTGAAAATTTTGTTGACATTTCATTTAGCGATTTGTGTGCCAAAAACATATACGTTGCTATTTAGTTCCTTCAGAGTTATTGCAAAAAATAAACAAAGAAAGACAGATGGTGATACAAAAATCAAAAGATACGGATGTTATTCATATGCTTACTATTACGTCAGTGAGTATCATATAAAAGCATGATTTTCCATTTTGTGAGCGTGTAGATGTCAGCAGATGGGCATTCGGTAATAAAAACATTTACAACTTTTTAACATGAATTGTCGTATGATGTCATCCCCCTCCACACACAAAGGAAAAAATGTCTTTAAAAGAATTTAATGTTCTCAAAGAACATGATTTCACATATATGGATTAGTCTTTCTCCATCTGTGTTTTTCAAATAACTATTTCAATCAACTTGTTGTAACCAAGGTTACTGAATGAGGAATAACCAAAATTGAGGTTGGAAATGAAATGGTAATCTTTATAACATCAACAAAATACAATGCTCGCCAGCGGTGTAGGTAAACCACTTCTTGTGGCGGACTACTTATACAGCATATTTATGAGGATTGTGACATAACCATTAGTGCTCATTGGTACGGTATATGATACAACTGAATTGTGTTTTAGTATAGTATGACTTTAAACAATAAACATAATTCCAGGAAATAGCTTTGTATTAGAAAAAATCTGATTTTCATGGCATCGTCTATCTTCTTTATATATTACTTTTATTGTATTTTTTAATCATTTCATCCCAAGCAAGGCAATAAATCTACTAAGACGCAAAGAGTTACTGATTGTGAAGAATATGAAAAGAAAAAACACTATTAAGGAGAAAAAACAATAAAGAAGAAAATTAAGAAGACAGAAGATAATTGACATTGCATTTAATCATTTCATCCCAAGCAAGGCAATAAATCTACTAAGACGCAAAGAGTTACTGGTGTGAAAGAAAAAAAAAAAAAACACTATTAAAAGAGAGAACAATAAAGAAGAGTTAAAAAGACAGAAGATAACGATTGACATTGCATTTAATCATTTCATCCCAAAGAAGGCAATAAATCTACTAAGACGCAAAGTGAAAACACTATTAAGGAGAGAGAACAATAAAAGAAGAGAATTAAAAGACAGAAGATAACGATTGACATTGCATTTAATCATTTCATCACAAATGAAGACAATAAATCTACTAAGACAAGGAAATTACTGAGGTGTGAAAGAATATGAAAAAAAAAAACACTACAATAAAAAGAAGAGGAATTAAGAAGACAAAGACATTGTTTAATCATTTTCATCCCAAGCAAGGCAATAAATCTACTAAGACAAAAAATTACTGAGAAAAATATAGAAAAAAAAAAACACTATAAAAAAGAGGAATTAAGAAGAGAGAGAAACGAATCATTTCATCACAAGAAGACAATAAATCTACTAAGACGCAAAGAGTTACTGAGTGTGAAGAAGAATATGAGAAAAAGAAAAACACTATTTAAGAAGATTAAGAAGACAGAAGATTTGACATTGCATTTAATCATTTCATCACAAGTAAGACAATAAATCTACTAAGACAAGGCAAGAATATGAAAAGAAAAAAAACACTATACAATAAAAAAGACGAAGACAAAGATAACGATTGACATTGCATTTAATCATTTCATCACAAGTAAGACAATAAATCTACTAAGAAAAAAAATATGAAAGAAAAAAAAAGAAAAACACTATTTAAGAGAGAAACAATAAAGGAGAGAGAAGACAACAAAAGATAACGATTGACATTGCATTTAATCATTTCATCACAAGGACAATAAATCTACTAGAAGACATGAGGAAAAAGAAAACACTATTAAGGAGAGATTGACAAGACAGAAGATAACGATTGACATTGCATTTAATCATTTCATCACAAGTAAGACAATAAATCTACTAAGACGCAAAGTTACTGAGTGTGAAAGAATATGAAAAAAAAGAAAAACAACATTTAAGAAGAGAAAGAATTAATTAAGAAACGAAGATAACGATTGAATTGCATTTAATCATTTCATCACAAGTAAGACAATAAATCTACTAAGACGAAAAAGTTAGAACTATTAATAAAAGAAGAGGAATTAAAGACAGAAGATAACGATTGACATTGCATTTTAATCATTTCATCTAGAGTAAGACAATAAATCTACTAAGACGCAAAGAGTTACTGAGTGTGAAGAATATGAGAAAAGAAAAACACTATTTAAGAGGAAACAATAAAAGAGAGAGAACAACATTACATTTAAAATCACAAGTAAGACGCAAAGAGTTAAGTGTGAAAAATATGAGAAAAAGAAAAACACTATTAAGGAGAGAAAAGACATAACGATTGACATTGCATTTTAATCATTTCACACAAGTAAGACAATAAAATCTACTAAGACGCAAAAGAGTTTAAGTGAAAGAATATGAGAAAAAAACACTATTTAGAGAGAGAACAATAAAAGAGGAATTAAGAAGACAGAAACGATTGACATTGATTTAATCATTTCATCACAAGTAAGACAATAAATCTACTAAAGACGCAAAAAGTTACATGTGAAAGAATATTGAAAAAGAAAAACACTATTAAGTCAATAAAAGAAAGAGGAAATAACGATTGACATTGATTTAATCATTTCCTTTAATAAATCTACTAAGACGCAAAAAGAGTTACTGGTACACTATTAAGGAGAGAGAACAATAAAAGTTTAAATTGACATTGCATTTTAATCATTTCATCACAAGGTAAGACGCAAAAGAAGTTACTGAGAATATGAGAAAAAGAAAAAACACTAATAAGGAGAGAGAAATAAAAAGAAGAGAAATTAAAGAAGACAAATATAACGATTGAGCATTTAATCATTTCATCACAAGTAAGACAATAAATCTACTAAAGACGCAAAAAAAAGAATATTTCACTAAAAAAAATAAAAGGAGAGAATGGACAGAAGATCATGGGATGATCCACAAGTAAAAACACTCAGAAAAGAACGGTTTACATCTTGCCATTTCATTTTGTAAAATGTTAGACCTTACTACCGATCTGGTACAAATTCATGGGCCAATTACCATGAAAATATTTCTGTAGATTATTACTTTTCGTTCAATCTCATGTCAGGGCCAATAATATTGTAGATTATACTTTGGATATTATAAAGAATATCTAAATGCAGAGCAGACGCACCAGAACAGATGTTGCAGATAAATTCAATGCATGGACAAATAGTAGAAATGTAAATACGGGATTAAAATGATTAAGACACACGGTGTGTCAGTGGGGGATTTACTGTGTATGAGAAAGCATACTAAAATAACGGGAAAACGATTGACCTTACATTTGAGGTTTTGAAGATAAAATTTGACTGGGAAGGATGAAACCGGAAGAGAGTTCCACAAACGAGAAGTGAGAGAGAAGAAACTGTTAGCATAGAACTTACGGTTTACTCAATCAAATTTAGAGACCTAACTACCATTCTAATTACTTTTTGACGATTACCACAAGCGAGAAGTTAGAAGAAACTGTTATCAAGAACTTACGGTTTATCAATGGTGACCTAACTACCATTCTAGTACTATTTTGAAGCGATTACCACAAGCGAGAAGTGAGAGAGAAGAAACTGTTATCATAGAACTTACGGTTTACTCAATCAAATTCAACCGTAAACTGGTGAGACCTAACTACCATTCTAGTACTATTTTGAAGCGATTACCACAAGCGAGAAGTGAGAGAGAAGAAACTGTTATCATAGAACTTACGGTTTACTCAATCAAATTCAGCCGTAAAATGGTGAGACGTAGTTACCATTCTAGTACTGTATTGAAGCTCAGAAGAGATTTCCACAAGCGAGAAGTGCGAAAGTAGAAAATCTTGGTATACAACTTACGGTTACATCGAGCCATTTTACAAAACAAGGTACCCTTTTAGTACTGTCCCTAAATTCATAAATTCGAGGTACCAACGGGGAAAGCTCATCAGAAGAATTAACATGAAATCATTGAAAGGCACAGAGAACACCAGATGCCAAATCATGACCAATAAGATAACAATTATTCTTTCTATTTTATCAACTATAGTTACATACATAGTTAAAGCAGAAGATCAATTGTGCCTTCAATATTCAATGCATGTTAAATGTATAAAAGTGTAAGATTCCGACCAGAAGAATTGTTTAGCACGACACAGTAAACCAACTTACCTAACGGCAGACCTAGCAATTTATTCAATAGAATCTTTCCACTTCATGTAAGCCCGAGAAGTCACAATGTGTAAAAAATCTCCTGCAGGTTAGCATCAGACAAAAAGCAGAAAACTTTCTCTAAGAAGGTTAACATTAGCAAGCCATTTCTTGCTCCAGTTAACAAAAGATTTGATACTGAATTTCGTTTCCCTGATAACCATTTTTATATAATGGTATAATCGCACATTCTACGAGGGAAATTATTTTAGTCGAAGAAAATGTCACATAGTTGGATAACTGCGGTTTAAGATTTTATTTAGTTATTAGGCTTTCAATACAACGATAATAAAAAAAAATATGTATTCTCATATATTTGACGATAATTTTTTACTTTTATTTTTTCTTATTTATTATTTCGCTTCCAAAGTAATAATAATAATAATAATAATAATAATAATAATAATTTGATAGTGTTTAATCCGACATCCAGTGCAAAAACGTGTTATATTTAAATTGTTTAAACGTTAGTTTTTATGGCCACTCATATTCGAGTATAAGCTCTGTTTTTTTTTGTTTGTTTGTTTTTCTTTTAATTAATTAAACAGTATTCATTATCCAACTATATTTGCATGTCTGAATATTCGAGAAATCTGGTCAGAAAAATATGCGTCCTGCGACAGGATCCGAAATTGCACACTCCCCATGGGTAGCTGTCATTGGACCTGACGTGCCTAACCGCTCAGCCACGTAGGAATTCCGGATAAACAAATCCCGAAAAGTGTCTTTTGAACACACACTCTCTGCCAATTCTCGAAACATCCATCTCCTCTCTGCATCGTATCCTAACGTAAAAAAGACAATTTATTTTTTAGGAAATGGATTAAACCAGAAATATTGATACTTTTAATTTAATTCATTCCCTATATAGATTAATGGAGATTGTGTCGTAACCACGAGTCATCGAATGTATCAAAACGCAGGGATATATATATATATATAGAGAGAGAGAGAGAGAGAGATAGATAGATAGATAGATAGATAGATAGATAGATAGATAGATGATAGATAGATAGATAAATAGATAGATAGATAGATAGATAGATAATATTCGTCGTCAATATACACACACACATATATATATATATATATATACATATAGATAGATAGATATAGATGAATAGATGAATAGATAGATAGATAGATAGACAATATTCAATTGGTCAATATATATATATATATATATATATATATATATATATATATATTTCAAAAGAATAAAATCCAGGCAGAGCTCAATGTCCAGGACAGAGAATATAATATAAGAGGCTCAAACACTAATCTTCCATGGTTATAATTTATTCCATTGGAATCGTAATCATGATCCAATTCATCAGGCCTAAACATTCAAAAGGAAATCGGGAAATATATCCATATATTTTTTAGTTCTTTTAGAATTTGTAGGTTTGATCATTTTTCCTGATATTTGGTAAATAATATATCGTAAAGTTGTTTTAGTTGTATGTGGAAGGAAAATTAAAAACTCATCGTTGAATCCATTTTTTTATCAAAGTTCAAAATTACCCAATGCAAAAGTATTGGATACATGACACTTTTTTTCAAATTTCCAATCGAAACTCTGTAGTTTAAAAGACTTTAAATATTCAAATTTTCGATACTATTCGAATGTTTTCTCTGACCAATCAGAGAAGCACACAGTTGCTTACAAGATAGTGCTACTAATCATCTGACTCTTTGATGTGCATTCTGCGATTCAAGGATTAAAAATGGCAAAAACTAAAGAATTATCCAGAGATATGCGAGATAGAATCATTGAACGTCACAAAGGAGAAAAAGGTTACCGTATTTCAGCTGTACTTACAGTCATCCTCAGGCACGGAAATTAATTTGCTTTACACGAAAGATTAAATTAATTAAGTACAGATGAAAGTACTAGCAAAATAAAAAAAGACCTTATACATCTTGAAGTTATTAAAAACAAGGATCATATCATTCATTGAGAGGTTCGTGGGTTAATGT
This sequence comes from Acanthosepion pharaonis, assembly GCA_903632075.3. NCBI lineage: Eukaryota > Metazoa > Mollusca > Cephalopoda > Sepiida > Sepiidae > Acanthosepion > Acanthosepion pharaonis. Next base: position 487,353 of record CAHIKZ030000905.1, on the reverse strand, counting down.
AACTTTAATAAATTTGTTTGCGAATATGTTTTTCGCCATTTATATCATTAACTTTACTAATCTACTTTTTGTATGAATGATTCATGAACTGCACCACATATTTGATTTAAAAAAGAACTGATCCTATGTACAAATTTTCGGGATAATAACTGCGACATTGCTCTGTTTATTGAACAATTTAGTTCATGCCACCTCGACTGAAAAAGCCCTACAACAAAAAATTAGTAAAAAACGCACTCTTTTGAATTTTCAAAGAAATTCAACCTTAGCGTTGCAACTTCACTTACCAAACTTATATGAACATACATCGATGTTTGCGTCAGTACGATGACACAACGAGGACATTTCCCCACTACTTCCAAATAACACCAATACACGCAATCTACATAAACCCAACATTTAAAAATTAATCAGTTTGTCTGACGATCCTTTAGAGCGTGAAACCCAAGGTCACAAACTCATCTATCGAACCAAATATGTTAGCTTTATCTCTGATATTGAGCGCTTTCTAATAAGTACCGCGCATATAATATATAAATATATATATATATATATATATATTTATTTATTTATATTTATATACACACTTTTCATATATATCATATATATATATATATATATATATGTGTGTGTGTGTGTGTGTGTGTGTGTGTGTGTGTGTGTGTGTGTGTGTGTGTGTATATATATATATTTGTTAGCCGGAGGTCACTTCTGTTGAATATTCATTATCTGCCATAAATATATTTAATCTTTGCCTGATTTTCTTTAATTTGATTTTTATTCTAACTAAGATTAGAAAAAGAGTCACAAATTTTACATTTTTTTTTTAATTTCTTCTTTTTTTTTCCCACCGTTCGGCAATTAATATCAGCTTAAAAGAAAGTCCTCAATTCCGTTGGGAAGGGAGATAATTCTTCTTTCTTTTACAATAGGAGACCAATATCTGACTGCCCCCTCCTACTAACCACTGCTGAATACCTGAATAAGAATAAAACGAACAAGATGAATAAATTATTTAATGTTAGAAAAAAAAAAAAACAACTTTTTTTTCCAATGAAAGCCAATCTTTGAAATTGGTGGATCCGTGTCCTGTTATTTGTTATTATGTCTAATGTCTATGTGTGTGTCTGCCTGTGTTTTTGTATCTGCGTGCTTGTATGTGTGTGGGTGTTGCAATTTTACATATGCGTTTCTTTACTGAATCATTCTCATTCTCCTTCTCACACACACTTTCTCTTTCTTTCACTCTGTGTCAATCAAATATATATATATATACATTTATACATATATATATATATATATATATATATATATATATATATATATATATATATATATATATATATATTTAAAAGATATTTTTGTAGGTACAAAATTTAATGATCGAAATAAAAGTACATTGTAACCCGGATATAAGAGAAACCCGGATATAAGAAAACCCGGATATAAGAGAAACCAGGTATAAAGAGATTTTCTCTGGTCCCAAATTAGAGCCTGTGTTAATGTATATAAAATAGACGAAACCAGGATATAAGAGAAACCCGGATATAAGAGACTTCTTCTCCGGTCTCGACAACTCTCTTATATCCGGGTTACACTGTATAAAACTTAATATTACGAGACATATTAAAAAAAAATAACGGGTGAAGCAACCGATTTCAGGCTTCAACGGGAGATTTAAAATTAACACAGAAATATGTACAATAAAAAGGAATTGTAAATATATATATATATATATATATATATATATATATATATATATATATATATATATATGCATGTTTCATTAAAAAACGACAGACAAGGTACTACGGTTAAGTTTTTATTTAATTTTTTCTTGTGTTCGAACAAGAGCTTTCTTTTCTGGAAAGATGGATGGAATATATATATATATATATATATATATATATATATATATATATATATATATATATATATATATATATATACAATACGGCAATGAAAAAACAAAACATGTGCACAGTCGTTTTTCATTATACAAACATATGATCTTGTTCCTCGTCCTTCTGTTTATCCTTTCCTCAAACAAGCCACTTTTGTCTTGCTCACCGTCTCAGTAATCCCTTACGTATTAGTGGCACGCCCGACTTGCTTAGGGTAAAATGCATAAAAAAAAACATATCTATAATAATGTCTGAAAATCCATTTGATCTCCTCGTCTGTTAAATTACCAACCATCGTTAAATCACGACTTTACTCGGAAAACATTTATTATCTATGAAAAATAAAAATCTTAGTATATGTATTATAATAAATAATTTGAAAATAAGCTTATTCAAAATGATTTTAACGTATTAAGTGTATTCTTGTATTAAATAGAAGTATTCTTTTTAATCTATACGAATGATCTCGCTAAGAATATACTCAGATCATTTGTAAATATCTATGTCGAAGATATGACTATATACAGGCGAACATTTGAAATTCGATGGCCAGAGATTGGTGACTGATCTTGATTCTAATCTTGTAGAAACTACCCAATGGTGTAAAATCTGGTTGGTCACATTCAATGCCTCGAAGAACAAGCTAGCTACGTTCCATCATAACCGATTTGACTCAGAACTACTTCCAATCAAGATGAACGGAGCTCCTCTTGGGGAAGCAACGTGCCATGAAAAACGTTTGACCTCGAGCAGAACTCGTATATACTATCAGAAACTAATTTTCTAAGGATGTAGTTAAATTATTGACTCCCTGTACCGCTTCAGTAAGTACTTGACTCCTCTTACAATCCCCTTCCTTTACAAGAACCAGATCAGGCCCAAAATGGAGTACTCACTCTCCAGCTTTGACAGTGTTCAAAAGCGTTCCCGAACCCTTGTGGGTGACTAATTATTCGCCACTCTTCAACCTCTCTCTCACAGGCGGGATGTGACAAGCCTCTCGCTGCTCTATCGAAAAGTGCTAGGACCAACTACATTCCCTGGTCACGCCTTCACAGCAAGAACACACCATGCCACTTCCATAGTATCAAACCATTAACGTTCCATCCGTATTTTTTCTATATATTATACATTTTCTATGTAATTTCCCGGGTATTCAGGACTTTAAATATAGTTAATGCTGTTTATTATAAAACAGAGCATTTTCTTAAATATTTGTATCTATAAAAATAACGTATAAACAGAAAATATATTAAAATAATCAGATCATTTGTAAACATCTATGCCGATGATGCGACTATATACGAGGTTAGCTGTGAAAGTCGATAGCCAGAGATTTTGCGAAAATTCGATAACTACAATGGATAAATTCAATTATGTATAAGAGGGCGCCCTTGCGTGTGTTTTTAAAAGTCACCATTTATTCAATTTGTCATGATTCTTTAATTTGTCAATATTTCTCAAAATTACAGACAATTTTCTCAGTAGCCTTATAAAAAGAAGAAAGAAAATTACCATGTTGATACATATTCATTTATTCCAAGTATTTTCGATATTAGCACAAAGTCATCATCAGGGTCTTTCTTTATTTCTAAGATAAAATGATGCCTTATATATATTTGGCCAAACTTTCCCTGACGATCCGTTTAGGTGAAACCTAGGTAGGTTTGTCTGGCTCACTAGGTGTATCTAGGTCTGCTCTACGGTTGTATTGAGCTCTTTTGTTAGTTAGTTGTTACTCGTATCGGGATTTTTTTTTTCTTTGGGCTTCAGACCTGCATCCAATGCGATTTTTTTTGTCGGCAGAAGTTCATGTTTGTAGCTCTTTCTTTTTTAAAACCTTTTTTTCCTCGAAATTGATTTGATTAGCAAATCAAAAATTCGAGGGTTTTTCAAAACGAGTCTAGTTATATATATATCTATATATATATATATATATATATATATATATATATATATATATATATGTGTGTGTGTGTGTGTGTGTGTGTGTTTATATATATATATATATATATATATATATATATATATATATATACACTATTTACATTATTCAGACTATTGTCCTCATCTTTCTTGCCATATTTATCACAACGTTTCGGCCGTTGGACGCTCCGGCCTTCTTCAGGTAGTTGGAATGTCGAACTGAACTTTTTATTTCGCTCACTGGGGTAGACTGTTCTAGTTTCACGTGCCATGTTTAATGGATATCAGTTATCAGTTATCTTGAGGACACATGGCACAGTGTATAAAAGTGTTGCTTAGATCCAATGCCAGGACCCAATGAGTATGAGTTCAATACTCGGTTAAGGCAGTGGAGAACTTGGAGAGGAGAATTAACAGGAGATAATTGATATTAATGATACCTCGGTTGTGTACTTAGGTCTTCAGAAAAGATTTATGAGAAAACCTTTTGAGAAACAACAATAACAACAACAATCACAACAATAACAATACTACTATTACTACTACTGCTAATAATAATAATATAAAAAGCAATATCAAAAATAAATAGTAATAATAACAAAGCTATCTCTCAAACATAGAGACTCAATAACTTTCTTAAGAAACATAATTTAAGTCATGTCTCATATGAAAGTCTTCGTTAGTAACTGTGGCAAACAGTGAACGTTAAATTGGAAATAATAATAATAATAATAATAATAACGACTGAAATCGAAATCTCAAAAGTGTGGCACATGGGAACATCAACAATTTCCGTTGTAGTTTGAGCCCTCGGATTAATTAGAAAAGATTCCAGTAGACTAATTGAGAGGATTCCTGGAAGCCCATGCCTTAAAGAAATACAAAAAATTGTTCTCACAAGTACAGCCCACACTTTACGAAGGACTTTCCCTATGTAATTTTTTTTTTACAGTTTAAAATGTCATGATGCCATTTCTCAATCAAAAGAAATAAAATAATAATAATAATAATAATAATAATCAGACCGGGTTACGGAGAAGGGCCTGTAACAATTTTATGGGACTACACAATACACGCTGATAGAATAATGACAGCTAATCACACCGACATTGATTCGAGACCGCATACAATTGCCTCCTTATTGAGATGGCAGTCCTTGAAGACAGCGGTGTATCTTTGAAGTTGTTCAAAAAGCTATCAAAATATAAGGACCTTGAAATCGAAATCTCAGAAAGAAGGCACATGAGAACATCAAAAATCCCTGTTGTAGTTGGAGCCCACAGATTGATTAGAAAAGATTCCAATAGACTCATTGAAAGGATCCCTGGAAGCCCATGGCTTAAAGAAATCCAAAAATTGTTCTCATGAGTACAGACCACACCTTACCTTTATCTAAGGAAATATGTATGTTGTTTTGTTTTGTTTTTTTTAATTGTTCAGTGGAAAATGCCATGATGCATTTTCTGACCTTAGGTCGTTGGGCGGGACCCGGAAAGAAATGAGTACACACCAGAAATCAAAGGAAATAATAATAATAATAATCCCCAAAATGGAGAATCACAGGAAATGAGAAGGTACTCAAATTTGGCTCTATCAGCTGTCATCAATCCATAAAACTCTTGCACAAACTTTATCAATGCGAAATAATAAACCCAACGAAATTCTAGAATGTATCAATGTAGGTATTACATATATCCTACGAAAACAGGTGAAACAGATGATCGGCCAATAACATGTCTATCCGCCACATATAAATTGATCACGTCTGATCTGATGAATTGTACTTATGCTTGTCGTGATGATAACATATTTTCCGTGGTACAGGAGTTCGAAGAAATGCTTATGATTGCAAAAATCAACTACTAATGAATAAAATGATCCTAGAAAATTTGAATGAAAAAGGTAGAAATTTCAGTACAGCTTGGATAGATTTTTAAATCTCAATAAACTGTCTACACACCAGTTATTTACTATGTCCTGATGAGATGTTTTAATACACATCGAAACATGATTGTATATGTGTAGCGTTTTTACGTGTTTTTGATGTAATATCCTAAAATAAACAATATTGTTCTACTATTGTATTGAGCCCTCTTTTAAACTGAATGACACGAACGTCGGAATTGGATTCTATACGTTCTCATTTCACATGGATATATATATATATATATATATATATATATATATATATATATATATATATATATGAAGAAATATAGTTTTAATATATATCAGGCGGCCTGACCATTGCGTCCAGCATGAAACAGCATGTCGACCTCTGAGTGTTGAATTCAATGTTCACTTTTATATATATATATATATATATATATATATATATATATATATATATATATATATAGAGAGAGAGAGAGAGAGAGAGAGAGATCTTCATTCAAGCATATTCTGGACATATGTTTACTTATTTTATTGTTAACCTCTAGAATTCTAAGATCAACATCTTAATGTTGATGTTAAATTCATTAAGGAAGGCGCCGTAGTTTTTTTTTTCTTTTCTTTTCTTTTCATTTTTTTTTTCACAAGTACTTCCAATCTCATCCGAAATCATCTTCAGGGTCGAAATGCTAAATGACAGTTGTGATTTTTTTGTAAATACGCATGAAACACACTTCGTTATGATTGTTTTAAACTCACATGAACGCGTTCCGTCATAATTAATTTAAAATTTATTGTTAAAGCAATGACGTTTCTTTTATAATTTTATATAAGGCAAGTTAATTTAAATCGTATAATTGTACGTTGAAACATTTCAAAAACATTGCTATTATAAACATTTTAAAACATTTTGTTGCTATACACATATCTAACCTTATTTAATGCTAGCTGTTTGCTCCTTATATAGAGGGTCCAGGCTATTTGATGTTTTTGTTTTTTTTTTTGATTTTCATGATGGAATATACTCCTGTTATCAAGAAGTATTTTTTTCTGAATTGTGAAGGTGGACAGGAATCTGTCTTTAAATTTTGTGCGGTAGAAATTATATCCGACATATGTAGTGGAAGAAGTTTTAATAATGTTGTTGTAGTGAAGATGATATATATATTTACTATTTTCTCAGAGATACAATTTCTCAAACGATATTTAAATTGATATACAATGTTGGCCTTTTTCAGAACAGCTGACAGAGAAGAGTTATTGCAGATTATTAAAATGGTTCTATTAACTTTAATATTATTTGGCGGGGTAGGTAATGGCTGCTCCAGTTACTACTGCGCAGTAACTACTTATTTAAGACGTGGCATACTGAGAAAGACAATATTCGGAAAATGAATAATTGGACAAAGTCTGAATAGTAGCATCGTCAAATCGAACACCAGCAACTGATATGTTTAGAGACAGAATGCAAACATTATGGAAACAGATTCCCTGATAATCCGCTCAGGTGAAACCTTGGTAGGTTTGTCTGGCTCTCTAGATTTAACTCGGACTGCTCTACTCATTGTATTGAGCACTTTATTTAGTTATTTTGGGTACTCTCATCGGTTTTTTTTTCTTTGGGCCTTGGACTCGTATGCTGGACGATTATTTTCGGTTAACGGACATGTTCTTGTTTCTTTCTTTTTTTATACCTTTTTTCCCTTTGGTATTGACTTGTTTATTTGCAAATCAATACACCCAAGTTGTTTCCGAGCTAGTATAGTTTCTTATACTTATAAGATTTCTATTAAGATTAAGTATATATATAATATGAGGACAACAGTCCGAATAATGTAAATAGTGTACATAATACCTCGTCTCAGAAATATAGACAGATACTGAAAGGCCGAAAACGTTGTAATAAATATGGCGACAAAGATAAGGACAATAGTCCGAATAATGTAAATAATGTACATAATACCTCATCTCATAAATATAGACAGATACTGAAGGGCCGAAACATTGTAATAAATATGGCGACAAAGATAAGGACAATAGTCGGAATAATGTAAATAGTGTACATAATAACTCATCTCATATAGACAGATAAATATAGAAAGAAGAGGACAATAATTCAGATACTCTCAGAAATATAGACAGATACTGAAATGCCGAAACGTTGTAATAAATATGGCTACAAAGATGAACAATTAATATAAATAGTACATAAATCTCATGACAGATACTGAAGGGCCGAAACATTGTAATAAATATGGCGACAAAGATAAGGACAATAGTCGGAATAATGTAAATAGTGTACATAATAACTCATCTCATAAATATAGACAGATACTGGAGGGCCGAAACGTTGTAATAAATATGGAGACAAAGAAGAGGACAATAATTCTAATAATGTAAATAGTGTACATAATACTTCATCTCAGAAATATAGACAGATACTGAAATGCCGAAACGTTGTAATAAATATGGCTACAAAGATGAGGACAATAGTCCGAATAATATAAATAGTGGACATACTACCTCATCTCAGAAATATAGACAGATACTGAAGGGCCGAAACGTTGTAATAAATATGGCGACAAAGATGAGGACAATGGTCCGAATAATGTAAATAGTGTACATAATACCTCATCTCAGAAATATAGACAGATACAGAAAGGCCGAAACGTTGTAATAAATATGGCAACAAAGATGAGGACAATAGTTCTAATAATGTAAATAGTGTACATAATACCTCATCTCAGATATATAGACAGATACAGAAAGGCCGAAACGTTGTAATAAATATGGCAACAAAGATGAGGACAATATTTCTAATAATGTAAATAGTGGACATAATACCTCATCTCAGAAATATAGACAGATACTGAAGGTCCGAAATGTTGTAATAAATATGGCGACAAAGATGAGGACAATAGTCCGAATAATGTAAATAGTGTACATAATACTTCATCTCAGAAATATAGACAGATACTGAAAGGCCGAAACTTTGTAATAAATATGGCGACAAAGATGAGGCACAATAATGTATATAATGTACAAAATACCTCATGGCCAATTGTTTAGAACAATCTCATTGAGACGCCTGTTTGAATCTCAACATGATCCATTTGTCAACAAGAACACTTCTTAATGTTATCGGACTGGAGGGGTTGATCACAGCGTCCCGCACTTTGGAAAGTGTCTGAAAAACATACCACAGTTTGACCCTAGGTTTGTGAGTGAAATTGGGTAGACGGAATCATTAACGGCAGTCCATAGATAGGTAGCACGAAATCACAAGTCATCCTGGCCGGGCGCTTGAGCGTACTGGCTTAGTTCATATTGCTGATCACACTAGATAACACGTTCTTTACCAGAACCTGTAACTAAGGTCTGCTCGGCATAGTTGCAATATAAAACACAGATGGGCTCTGTGGGCGTTGAATAAACACAAATGCGCCTGAGCAAGCGCCTGAAATAGACACTGGCTAGCCACCCTAGTAAACCGGTATACATGAATACGTGTGGCCAGGTATACATGTGTTTATTCAATAAATTGGCATCACTATCATGAAACTGTACAGATGACAAACATAATATATCTAGTAGCCACCTGAGTGATTCGGTCAGGGTTTTCACTTAGTGTATCAGCAGTTGGACGAGATGTGCTAGGTAGTGTTAATAGAATACTGAATTTGTGTTTCTATTTTATTATTTTATATTAATTTCTGTGTTAATATGCCATCTATGTTCGCTAAACACAAGTTTAATGGGATATTTTTGTGCAAGCCGCTGAACGTAGGGTAAGTGTTGTACAGTAATTATTTACAACTCGGGGGTAAAAGTTTCTATTTATTCCGCGATATAAGTCAACCCCTAGCTTTGGAAAGACTTTTTTAGGGCTTAAAACACCCTACATTATAATGTAGATACAATAGATTGACTGCTATGACTAATAATAAAATTGAACTATTATTAAAGTATACTGTATACTATTACATAAAGGTGTTGTGGTAGGATCCACCTAATTTGCATAGTGGAGTACCGACCATATAAATATGGTTGGTACCGAGAAGAGAGGGAGGAATCAAGAGATTCAACCAGAGTCTCTGCCCGACTGCGACTCAGTCAACACATTCTCCAGGAACGGTCTTACCAGGAATATGCAAAAGACTATATGTAAATATTGTGTACACTTTCTTGTTTCAATACATTTTGTTCTAAGTACATTTTGTGTTGCATTATTATTCCATGCATTAGTCAAGTTTCAACAAAAGGTTACTGTAATATTGATTGCAATAACTACTAATAAAATTGAACTATTATTAAAGTATACTGTTTACTATTATATAATGGATACTGCAATAAAATTTGTGCGTGTGAGAGAGAGACGAAATCTCTTTTTATCGTATATTGTAACAATCTCTGAATATATCATTTTATCATTACTTATTAAGTCAAGATCTTACACGTTTTAACTTCAAGGGATTAATTCAGTGCTCTCTGTTTGGATAATCGTGTTGACATAATCCTTGTCTTTTCGCTTTCGGACGATTATCAAGTAAAACACGACATTCTTTATTTTTGGCATTGACCTTAGGTAAGTTAAAGAAATGTGTGTGTGTGTGTGTGTGTGTGTGTGTGTGTGTGTGTGTGTGTGTGTGTAGAACAATGGAGTTTGGTTGTAAGGGTTCGGGAACTGAAAGAGAAACAATATATGAGAGCCAGAAAATGAAACAGAGAATTTTGAGACGACTAAAGTGAAAGAAACCTCATCCAACGAATCAGTGAGCGACAGGTCGAAAGAAAGGTGTCGCCGTTAGAGCAGCAAAGGTGGGTTGCGTCGCGTACCCAGGGGGATTCGTTTCACCGCCCTTCTTCTTCTTCTTCTTCTTCTTCTTCTTCTTCTTCTTCTTCTTCTCTAGCACCAGCCTTAGCCAGTGTTTACCTGTCTGATATGATTACTTTACCCTCTCTCTCTCTGACTCTCTCTCTCTCTGACTCTCTCTCTCTGACTCTCTCTCTCTGACTCTCTCTCTCTCTCTCTCTGTCTTTCTCTTGCTCTCACCTGCAAAACCCAACGGGCCACACCTAATACATGACAAGCCGTAATCCTGAAGAAGAACAATAACAAAGTCCCAAGACGCTTCCATTTACGGGGCAAGATGTTCACACGAGGGATGCCAACGCGATGGCGTTATGTCAGCCTCTGCTTGGAATTTGGTTACGTCGATTCGGATCTAGGGACGAGAGACGAACGCGGAATAACCTGAAACTCTCGAACCGATCTTCGTAAATATCGTTACCCGAAGTAAATGTCAGATATTGTCAGCGGACAGCAGAATGATGCATTATGGTCATGGATTTGGAAATAATAACAAACAAAGGTCTTGTGGGGAATACCTGAGTGGGAAACGATTCGTAAATTACACTCGCTCGTGTACTAACGCACACACATACGTATATGCTGAATAATTGTTGACCCGACTTCTTGTTCCGATAAGAATGTTCATCACACCATATATATATATATATATATATATATATATATATATATATATATATATATATGTATGTATGTATTATGAAATGGACAAAGTCTGATAATTATTTTAAGACATTTTTTTTAATGTTGATACGTTCTTTTTATAGATAGAAATATTTAAATAAATACTCTGTTTATAATAAACAGTACTAACGGCATTTACCGGCCTGAATTTCCACGAAATTGTCATAGAATATATGCGTCCTCCGACAGGAATCGAATCTGTATCCTACACGGAACCGAGATATAGCCTGACGTGCTTTTACCGATTGGGCCACAGAGGAGCGTTTCGGTTAGCAAGGTCGATTTTACTACAATTCTCCATGATTTTCTTTCGTATATTAATATCTGCTCGATGCGTATCCAAATGTAAACAAATGACGTCCCACATTATGAAATGGACAAAGTCCGACAATTATTCATAAAAATACGACTTAATACATACATACATACATACATATATATATATATATATATATATATATTCGGACAGCAATCTCTCTTTTATAACTGAGAATATACTGCGATTAAACTTTTTATTCAATTTCTCTTGAGTTCGTAGACGTGTTGTCTTTTTAACACATAAATTGTGTCCGTCCTTGGTATGATGGTAAACTACATCCGCGTCCTGGGTATGACGATAAACTACATCCGCATCTTGGATATGACGATGAACTACATTCGCGTCCTAGGTATGACGATAAACTACATCTGCGTCCTGGGTAAGACGATAAACTACATCCGCGTCCTGGGTAAAACGATAAACTACATCCGCGATAAACTACTTCCGAGAGCAAGACCTCTTCTCAGGAGGTTTTGAGGAGCGAGGAACAACCTGTTAATTGTTGGTGTTTCCAGGTCCACTCTAAGCCAGGGTGGTAGCATCTGTTAGGGTCCCAACTATGGGCAAATAGTTAACCCCCCCCAAACTGTGCTGAAACACAATGAAAGTGTAAAAATAGGTTTTAATGCCAGAAATATTTTTAAAAATTATTATCAGCGATACATTTTTGAAGGAAAAATTATTACCTGTAATACATTAAAAAAAACCAAAAAAACATATTACCCCCAATACATTTTGAAAAAAAAATAATCCCAGATATAGATTTTTAAAAAAAAAAAAGGAAGCAAAACATTTTCAGAAAAAAATTACCAGCTATACATTTTTTTAAAAAAAAGGAGAAACCATTGAGGTTGATATACCGTAAAACAAAAAAAAAAAAAAAAGGCTACCATAAATTGTATAAAAACTGTCCGAATATTCTATATATCCAAGCACATTCGGCTATTGTGTTAGACATTACCAAATATTTTCATTATATTTTAAAAGAATATGTGGCTTTTTAGGTATATACATATATATTTAGCGGTAATTATTTTCTTATTTTCAGAAATGGGCCAGGACATTGTTTTCAGAGAAGACATTATCATGTGTTGGCATTATGTGTTTTTTTCATTATGAATGATTCATTTATTTTTACCCTTTTTCTTCTTTGTAAGTGAAACTATTAGCATGAAACTGTCGCCTCTGAGTGTTGACTTCAATGTTCATTTTGATATTTACACACACTCTATCTCTGATATTGAGCACTTTATCCCATAAAATAAAATCCAAGACAATAAGACTCTATTTCTTCATATATATATATATATATATATATATATATATATATATATATATATATATATATATATTTCAATCATTCATGATCATCCGATACTTAGCTATGATTAATTAATGAAGAACATTTTCGCTTATGATCGATTTCATCACGATTTTTCTGTTAAGCATAGTCATTATACTCTCTTATTGCTCAGAGTCCAATAGTGTTATAAAAACCACGGAAAATTCCAGTAAGATATCTTTAATCATTTCTAAGATAAAAATGGCTTAGAGCTTACTCTAACAATGGAACAATTTTGCTGTTACACGATTTGAACTATTTTGCTGTAACACAGGATATATATATATATATATATATATATATATATATATATATATTGAATCTAGCTTTCATAAGAGAAGGTTTTTGGCACCAAAGCTCTGCGAACAGCGCTCAGATAGTAATAATGTTTTTGGGCCGAAAATCAGGTGAATATGCCGCTTGGCGTGAAAATCAAAGTAAAAACAACTTAACTGAGTTCCTTTTTTTTAATTTCCAGTGTTGTTTTTACTATAATCCGCCTTTGCGTTGACACGACATTATTTTTTCCTATTGACGATCAAGAATCGTTTTCGGTCAAATATTTACAGACAGGCTGAAGCAGATGAAAGTATACCTCGAATTTTGTGTTTCATTACGTTTGAAAATCTCTAAACGAATAAAACACCGACGTTCTTACCACATTCCCAAAAATTAACTTACTTCCATGGAGCTCACCTTTTTGTGGGGTCGTTTACGAAGATGTCTCCTTCTCAACCCTTTGCTTTGAAAATTGTTTTACATAATCAAATTTTTGTCAGCATGCTTACGGCCATATTACGTTGAAACACAGGTTCCTGTACGAACACTGAAGTTAAGCAAAGTCTGATGAATACATGGATGGGTGAGCTCTTGGAAATACCATGTTCTGTAAGCTTGAATGTGCAGGTGATATGGATTACAGCCATATCACTGTGAAATACCGGTACGATCACATATGTTAAGCAACGTCGAGTCTGGTGAGAAAATGGATGGGTTCCCTTACGATAACCAATGTCGCGTCTGCTCAGTACCTAGATGGTGACAGCTTAGGAATGCCAGGAGCTGTAAGCTTGGATACGCAGGTGGTAAGGCTTACAGCCATATCACATTGAAAAACCGGCTCGCGTACGTTCACGAAGTCAAGCAACATAGCTTCTGTCTGTAACTTGATGGGTAACCTCTTGGGAATACAAGATGCTAGAAGCTTGGGAGTAATAGTTTGTTAATTCGAGAGTTGTGACGCTATTCCAGATGGGTTCGTTAGATTCACTTACGCGCAAATAACCTTTGGGAAGCTATGAACCCGCCTCTTCAACCGCCCTGCAAAGGGTTGATAAGCCGTAAAAAAGCAAATGATCAATCATTTTTTTCATCACATGTTATGGCATATTTGATGTGTGTTTCGCCAGTACAACTGGTTGTCAAAAACGGCCATCGTTTATAACTCAACTTAATAGAGCAGTTTTAGTAAGATCTTAAAACTTTTCAGAACTTTTCAGTATATATATATATATATATATATATATATATATATATATATATATATATATAGATAACTATACTCGTTTCGAAAAACCCTCGAATTTTTGATTTGCCAATAATCAAATCAATCTCGAGGGAAAAAAGGTTTTAAAAAAAGAAAGAGCTGCAAACATGAAAGTCTGTCGAAAAAATCGCACAGATGCAAGTTTGAATCCCAAAGAAAAAAACCCGATACGAGTAAACAACTAACTAACAAAAGAGCTCAATACAACCCCCCAACCCACTCAGGTGGTTTGTGTGTGGTTTTTCTTTGGTCACGTGCTATAATATTATCTATCGCCTATAAATATGCGTTTCCCCTTATCTCCTTAGCCGACTTTCCTGACGATCCGTTTAGGTGAAACCTAGTTAGGTTTGTCTGGCTCACTATATTTATATATATATATATATGTGTGTGTGTGTGTGTATTGCTGAAATTTTTGGGCACCCTGGTGTACTAGTGAGCCAGCCAAAATGAGCTGACTCATTTCATAGTTCACCAATAGAAGGGTTAACCAATCAGAAGGCTGAAAATATTCAATGCTACGTCTAAAAAAGCGGCCATGTTCTTTCCGAATATACACTGCCAGCCTTTGATATCGAAGACCGAAGAATTACAGAACAGCTGCTGGTGGTATTGGCGATATAAGTAGAGTGTATGACTCGTGCGTGTTAAAATTTAACGTTGTTTCATTGAACAGATTACGTACTACGCTGTATTCTATATTCATAGACTACGGTGAACAAGGTCAACATGTAGGTATCATTAGCAGACAGTAATGTTTCGCTGTATCACAGCTCTTCAGTGTGACTAGACAACCGAATGTCTCAAGCCCGGATTGAAACCCAATCGATTTAGTGTTAGCCAGAGTCTCTACCACTGAGCTATCTTCATACGACAGAATGAGTCAGCCAAATCTAGCGTATTGTTTTTACAAATGTAAAAAAAAAACGCCCAACAACCGAAGTGCTCCATTCATTTTTACTGAAGAGCTTCGCATTAATGCAGGTGGATATTGATTTTACAATTCACTGAATCACAGCTCCTCAGCTAGGCAACCGAATGCCCCAATCCCGGATTGAAACCCAACCGATTTTATCAACTCTTCCACGATACATAATCTTTTTAGTAAGAATGCATTTTTATCTTGAGATAGATTGCATATATATTGATATTTGCATATATCTCTGTATATAAAGCAGTATAAATATAGACGTGTGTGAAGCGTATATTACAATATATATATATATATATATATATATATATATATATATATATATATATATATATATATATATATATATATGCGTGCATATATGACTCTTTCTGCGTCTTTATCTCACATGTCCCGAAGCTAAGTTTGAAATTAATGGATTCTTAAGTCTGGAGTATTTGACCGACAGGTAGATGATGTGAGTGTTGTCCTTCGTGCTCGAGTGAGCAGAGACACTTTGAAAAGTCTGACAGGGAGACAGGCCGACAGACAGCACACTCTGCAGAGATAACCTCGAAAAACATTAATTAAAATCTCTGGGGCAATCTCTCTACAATTATTTCGCTGTATTGATATTTTTTAAAAAAGCATCTATATGGCACATAGTTGCTTCTATATAGGTCATTTACGCCGAGAGATTTGTTCATACTGTATTCTAAGTGTAGATTTTGTGTCTAAAGTTCATGTTTAACTGATTTTTTTTTTAATCAGTATCACCTCCATGACAGTAGATAGCAATTGCCATTGCATTTAAATTTTTGCAGATTAAAGTTGGCTGGAAAACATTGAGTCAGAAGAAAGTTCCACAATGGAGAAGTGCGGGAAAAGAAACTGTTAGAATAGAATTTATGGCTACAGCTAGCCAAAATAACTTTAAATCGATAGAATAACATTATTTTATGGCCTTGTCTAAAATTACACTATAGACAAAAAAGTTGAAGGCCACTCTGTATTTCTTTCATTTTAACAAATAAATAAAATGTTTATAATAATAATAATAATAATATAAAAAATGATCATACAACAGTATCATATTTTGTTTTCTTAAATAAAACCACCATCTGCCTTAATTACTAATTTACATATTCATGGTATTCTTTCAAGCAATTTGTGAAATAAATCATGATTGAAGACTTCCCAAGAATTCTTCAAGGACTGAAAAATCTCACATTAAGTTTCTGTGTATTCTCTTCGAACTAATCAATCACGGACTAATTTAATGGGACAGACGTCAAGAAATTGATACGGCCAAACGATAATTTCCAAAATGTTCCTTGCTTTGATTCGACGACTTTTTCACATAATTTAGAAGAGACTTCGAGGGAAGTACGATGGAGTAATGTATAGCTGCTTAGTTTGAGGTATCTGAGAGCCGAGTTCGAGGGAAGCACGGTCGAGTAATGGATAGCTGATTGGATTGAAAAATCGGAGAGCCGTGTTCGAGGGATCACGGTCGAGTAATGGATAGCTGCTTGGACTGAAGAAACCGGAGAGCCGAGATCGAAGGACGCACGGAGGTGTAATGGATAGCTGTTTGGATTGAGGAATCGGAGAGCCGAGTTCGATGGAAGGACGGTGGAGTAATCTATCGCAGCTTGGATTGAGGAACAGGAGAGCCGAGTACGAGGGAAGCACGGTGGAGGAATGGATAGCTGTTTGGATTGAGGAATCGGAGAGCCGTGTTCGTGCATCACGGTCGCGTAATGGATAGCTGCTTGGATTAGGGAATCGGAGAGACGTGTTCCAGGGATCACGGTGGAGTAATGTATAGTAGCTTGGATTGTGGAACCGGAGGGCTGAGATCAAGGGGCGAACGGTGGAGTAATGGATAGCAGTTGGATTGAGGAATCGGAGAGCCGAGTCCAAGGAAAGCACAGTGGAGTAATGGATAGCTGCTTTGATTGAGAAATTGGAGAGCCAAGTTCTAGGGAAGCACTTTGAATGGCTGTTGAATTGAGGATTCATAATCGGAGAGCCGTGTTCGAGTCCAAGGTAATCGGAGAGCCGTCACTGTTCAGAGTGAATCACCGTGTCTAGTAATGGATAGCTGCTTGGATTGAGTAATCGGAGAGCCGTGTTCGAGTGAATCACTGTCTAGTAATGGATAGCTGCTGGTAGATGCCGGATAGCTGAGGAAATGTTCGAGTGAATCACTCTAGTAATGGAGCCAAGTTCTGTTCAGGGAATCACTGTCTAGTAATGAATAGCTGCTTGGATTCAGTAATCGGAGAGCCGTGTTCGAGTGAATCACTGTCTAGTAATGGATAGCAGCTTGGATTCAGTAATCGGAGAGCCGTGTTCGAGTGAATCACTGTCTAGTAATGGATAGCTGCTTTGATTGAGAATCGGAGAGCCGTGTTCGGAATCACTGAGTAATGGATAGCTGCTTGGATTCAGTAATCAAGTGTTCGAAATCACTGTCTAGTAATGGATAGCTGGGATTCAGTAATCGGAGAGCCGTGTTCAGGTGAATCACTGTCTAGTAATGGATAGCTGGGATTCAGTAATCGGAGAGCCGTGTTCGAGTGAATCACTGTCTAGTAATGGATAGCTGCTTGGATTCAGTAATCGGAGAGCCGTGTTCGAGTGAATCACTGTCTAGTAATGGATAGCTGCTTGGATTCAGTAATCGGAGAGCCGTGTTCGAGTGAATCACTGTTCTAATGGATAATGGATTCAGTAATCGGAGAGCCGTGTTCAGATCACTGTCTAGAATTCAGTAATCGGAGAGCCGTGTTCGAGTGAATCACTGTCTAGTAATGGATAGCTGCTTGGATTCAGTAATCGGAGAGCCGTGTTCGAGTGAATCACTGTCTAGTAATGGATAGCTGCTTGGATTGAGTAATCGGAGAGCCGTGTTCAGAGTGAATCACTGTCTAAATGGATAGCTGCTTGGATTCAGTAATCGGAGAGCCGTGTTCGAGTGAATCACTGTCTAGTAATGGATAGCTGCTTGGATTGAGTAATCGGAGAGCCGAGTGAATCACTGTCGAATGGAATCATTCTGTCTAGTAATGGATAGCTGCTTGGATTGAGTAATCGGAGAGCCGTGTTCGAGTGAATCCCTGTCGAATAGCTGCTTGGATTGAGTAATCTGTTCGAGTAATCACTGGAGTAATAGATAGCTGCTTGGATTCAGTAATCGGAGAGCCGTGTTCAATCACTGTCTAGTAATGGATAGCTGCTTGGATTCAGTAATCGGAGAGCCGTGTTCGAGTGAATCACTGTCTAGTAATGGATAGCTGCTTGGATTCAGTAATCGGATGTGAATCACTGTCTAGTAGGATAGCCGTTCAATAATCGAGAGCCGTGTTCGAGTGAATCACTGTCTAGTAATGGATAGCTCACCGGAGAGCCGTGTTCGAGTGAATCACTGTCTAGTAATGGATAGCTGCTTGGATTCAGTAATCGGAGAGCCGTGTTCGAGTGAATCACTGTCTAGTAATGGATAGCTGCTTGGATTCAGTAATCGGAGAGCCGTGTTCGAGTGAATCACTGTCTAGTAATGGATAGCTGCTTGGATTCAGTAATCGGATAGCTAGCTGCTTGGAATCAGTAATCGGAGAATCGGAGAGCCGTGTTCGAGTGAATCACTGTCTAGTAATGGATAGCTGCTTGGATTCAGTAATCGGAGAGCCGTGTTCGGAATCACTGTCTAGTAATGGATAGAGCCGTGTTCGAGGAATCACTGTCTAGTAATGGATAGCTGCTTGGATTCAGTAATCGGAGAGCCGTGTTCGAGTGAATCACTGTCTAGTAATGGATAGCTGCTTGGATTCAGTAATCGGAGAGCCGTGTTCGAGTGAATCACTGTCTAGTAATGGATAGCTGCTTGGATTCAGTAATCGGAGAGCCGTGAATCACTGTCTAGTAATGAATCACCGTCGGAGAGCCGTAAATGGAATAGATAGCTGCTTGGATTCAGTAATCGGAGAGCCGTGTTCGAGTGAATCACTGTCTAGTAATGGATAGCTGCTTGGATTCAGTAATCGGAATCGGATAGCTGCTTGGATTGAGTAATCGGAGAGCCGTGTTCGAGTGAATCACTGTCTAGTAATGGATAGCTGCTTGGATTCAGTAATCGGAGAGCCGTGTTCGAGTGAATCACTGTCTAGTAATGGATAGCTGCTTGGATTCAGTAATCGGAGAGCCGTGTTCGAGCACTGTCTAGTAATGGATAGCTGCTTGGATTCTAATCGGAGAGCCGTTTCCGAATCACTGTCTAATAATGGATAGCTGCTTGGATTCAGTAATCGGAGGCCGTGTTTCGAGTGAATCACTGTCTAGTAATGGATAGCTGCTTGGATTGAGTAATCGGAGAGCCGTGTTCGAGTGAATCACTGTCTAGTAATGGATAGCTGCTTGGATTCAGTAATCGGAGAGCCGTCACTGTCTAGTAATGGATAGCTGCTTGGATTCAGTGAATGTTCACCGTCTAGTAATGGATAGCTGCTTGGATTGAGTAATCGGAGAGCCGTGTTCGAGTGAATCACTGTCTAGTAATGGATAGCTGCTTGATTCGGAGTGTTCAAATCACTGTCTAGTAATGGATAGCTGCTTGGATTCAGTAATCGGAGAGCCGTGTTCAGTGAATCACTGTCTAGTAATGGATAGCTGCTTGGATTCGGAGTAATCGGAGAGCCGTGTTCGAGTGAATCACTGTCTAGTAATGGATAGCTGCTTGGATTCTAATCGGAGAGCCGTGTTCGATTAGCTGCTTGGATTCAGTAATCGTGTTCGAATCGTCTAGTAATGGATAGCTGTGGATTCAGTAATCGAATGTTCAGTAATGGATAGCTGCTTGGATTGAGTAATCGGAGAGCCGTGTTCAGAATCACTGTCTAGTAATGGATAGCTTTGGATTCAGTAATCGGAGAGCCGTGTTCGAGTGAATCACTGTCTAGTAATGGATAGCTGCTTGGATTCAGTAATCGAGAGCCGTGTTCAGAATCACTAATCTAGTAATCACTGGATAGCTGCTTGATTCAGTAATCGAGAGCCGTGTTCGAGTGAATCACTGTCTAGTAATGGATAGCTGCTTGGATTCAGTAATCGGAGAGCCGAGCCGTCTTAATGGATAGCTGCTTGAATCACTGTCTTCAGTAATGGATAGCTGCTTGGATTGAGTAATCGGAGAGCCGTGTTCAGTGAATCACTGTCTAGTAATGGATAGCTGCTTGGATTCAGTAATCGGAGAGCCGTGTTCGAGTGAATCACTGTCTAGTAATGGATAGCTGCTTGGATTCAGTAATCGGAGAGCCGGGCCGTTCGAGTGAATCCTGTCTAGTAATGGATAGCTGCTTGATTCAGTAATCGGAGAGCCGTGTTCGAGTGAATCACTGTCTAGTAATGGATAGCTGAGATTCAGTAATCGAAATCACTGTCTAGTAATGGATAGCTGCTTGATTCAGTAATCGGAGAGCCGTGTTCGAGTGAATCACTGTCTAGTAATGGATAGCTGCTTGGATTCAGTAATCGGAGTGTTCGAGCACTGTCTAGTAATGGATAGTTCGAATCGGAGAGCCGTGAATCACTGTCTAGTAATGGATAGCTGCTTGGATTCAGTAATCGGAGAGCCGTGTTCGAGTGAATCACTGTCTAGTAATGGATAGCTGCTTGGATTCAGTAATCGGAGAGCCGTGTTCGAGTGAATCACTGTCTAGTAATGGATAGCTGCTTGGATTCAGTAATCGGAGAGCCGTGTTCGGAGTGAATCACTGTCTAATAGCTGCTTGGATTCGTCGGAGAGCCGTGTTCAGTAATGGATAGCTCTAGTAATGGATAGCTGCTTGGATTCAGTAATCGGAGAGCCGTGTTCGAGTGAATCACTGTCTAGTAATGGATAGCTGCTTGGATTGAGTAATCGGAGAGCCGTGTTCAGTGAATCACTGTCTAGTAATGGATAGCTGCTTGGATTGAGTAATCGGAGAGCCGTGTTCAGAGTGAATCACTGTCTAGTAATGGATAGCTGCTTGAGTAATCGGAGAGCCGTGTTCGAGTGAATCACTGTCTAGTAATGGATAGCTGCTTGGATTCAGTAATCGGAGAATAGTGAAATCACTGTCTAGTAATGGATAGCTGCTTGGATTGAGTAATCGGAGAGCCGTGTTCGAGTGAATCACTGTCTAGATAATTGGATAGCCGTGTTCGCTTGGATTCAGTAATCGGAGAGCCGTGTTCGAGTGAATCACTGTCTAGTAATGGATAGCTGCTTGGATTCAGTAATCGGAGAGCCGTGTTCGAGTGAACTGTCTGAATCACTGTCTTGAGTAATGGATGTTCAGTGAATCACTGTCGAGTAATGGATAGCTGCTTGGATTCAGTAATCGGAGAGCCGTGTTCGAGTGAATCACTGTCTAGTAATGGATAGCTGCTTGGATTCAGTAATCGGAGAGCCGTGTTCGAGTGAATCACTGTCTAGTAATGGATAGCTGCTTGGATTCGGTAATCGGAGAGCCTGTTCGAGTGAATCACTGTCTAGTAATGGATAGCTGCTTGGATTGAGTAATCGGAGAGCCGTGTTCGAGTGAATCACTGTCTAGTAATGGATAGCTGCTTGGATTCAGTAATCGGAGAGCCGTGTTCGAGTGAATCACTGTCTAGTAATGGATAGCTGGATTGCTAATCGCCGTGTTCGGAATCCTGTCGAGTAATAGATAGCTGGATTGAGTAATCGGAGAGCCGTGTTCGAGTGAATCACTGTCTAGTAATGGATAGCTGCTTGGATTGAGTAATCGGAGAGCCGTGTTCAGTGAATCCCTGTCTAGTAATGGATAGCTGCTTGGATTGTTAATCGGAGAGCCGTGTTCGAGTGAATCACTGTCGAGTAATAGATAGCTGCTTGGATTGAGTAATCGGAGAGCCGTGTTCGAGTGAATCACTGTCTAGTAATGGATAGCTGCTTGGATTGAGTAATCGGAGAGCCGTGTTCGAGTGAATCACTGTCTAGTAATGGATAGCTGCTTTTCAGGAATCCACTGTCTAGTAATGGATGCTGCTTGGATTGAGTAATCGGAGAGCCGTGTTCGAGTGAATCCTGTCGAGTAATAGATAGCTGCTTGGATTGAGTAATCGGAGAGCCGTGTTCGAGTGAATCATTGTCTAGTAATAGATAGCTGCTTGGATTGAGTAATCGGAGAGCCGTGTTCGAGTGAATCACCGTCTAGTAATGGATAGCTGCTTGGATTGAGTAATCGGAGAGCCGTGTTCGAGTGAATCACTGTCTAGTAATGGATAGCTGCTTGGATTCAGTAATAGAGCCGTGTTCGAGTGAATCACTGTCTAGTAATGGATAGCTGCTTGGATTGAGTAATCGGAGAGCCGTGTTCGAGAATCACTGTCTAGTAATGGATAGCTGCTTGGATTCAGTAATCGGAGAGCCGTGTTCACTGAGTGAATCACTGTCGAGTAATGGATAGCTGCTTGATTGAGTAATCGGAGAGCCGTGTGAATCACTGTCGAGTAATGGATAGCTGCTTGGATTGATAATCAGAGCCGTGTTCAGTAATCACTGTCTAGTAATAGATAGCTGCTTGGATTCAGTAATCGGAGAGCCGTGTTCGAGTGAATCACTGTCTAGTAATGGATAGCTGCTTGGATTGAGTAATCGGAGAGCCGTGTTCGAGTGAATCACTGTCGAGTAATGGATAGCTGCTTGGATTGAGTAATCGGAGAGCCGTGTTCGAGTGAATCACTGTCTAGTAATGGATAGCTGCTTGGATTGAGTAATCGGAGAGCCGTGTTCGAGTGAATCACTGTCTAGTAATGGATAGCTGCTTGGATTGAGTAATCGGAGAGCCGTGTTCGAGTGAATCACTGTCTAGTAATGGATAGCTGCTTGGATTGAGTAATCGGAGAGCCGTGTTCTGAGTTGAATCACCGTGTTCAGTAATGGATAATGGCTGCTTGGATTGAGTAATCGGAGAGCCGTGTTCGAGTGAATCACTGTCTAGTAATGGATAGCTGCTTGGATTGAGTAATCGGAGAGCCGTGTTCGAGTGAATCACTGTCTAGTAATGGATAGCTGCTTGGATTGAGTAATCGGAGAGCCGTGTTCGAGTGAATCACTGTCTAGTAATGGATAGCTGCTTGGATTCAGTAATCGGAGAGCCGTGTTCGAGTGAATCACTGTCTAGTAATGGATAGCTGCTTGGATTCAGTAATCGGAGAGCCGTGTTCGAGTGAATCCCTGTCGAGTAATAGATAGCTGCTTGGATTGAGTAATCGGAGAGCCGTGTTCGAGTGAATCACTGTCTAGTAATGGATAGCTGCTTGGATTGAGTAATCGGAGAGCCGTGTTCGAGTGAATCGAATGGATGAATCACCGTGTTCAGTAATCCCTGTCTAGTAATAGATGCTGTGCTTGGATTGAGTAATCGGAGAGCCGTGTTCGGAGTCGAGTAATAGATAGCCGTGTTCGAGTGAATCACTGTCTCGGAGGCGTGTTCAGGAATGGATAGCTGCTTGGATTGAGTAATCGGAGAGCCGTGTTCGAGTGAATCACTGTCTAGTAATGGATAGCTGCTTGGATTGAGTAATCGGAGAGCCGTGTAATCGAGTGAATCATAGCTGCTTGGATTGTCGGAGAGCCGTAGTAAATGGATAGCTGCTTGGATTGAGTAATCGGAGAGCCGTGTTCAGTGAATCACTGTCTAGTAATGGATAGCTGCTTGGATTGAGTAATCGGAGAGCCGTGTTCGAGTGAATCACTGTCGAGTAATAGATAGCTGCTTGGATTGAGTAATCGGAGAGCCGTGTTCGAGTGAATCACTGTCTAGTAATGGATAGCTGCTTGGATTGAGTAATCGGAGAGCCGTGTTCGAGTGAATCCCTGTCGAGTAATGGAATTGAGTAATCGGAGAGCCGTGTTCTAGTCGAATGGATAGCTGCTTGGATTGAGTAATCGGAGAGCCGTGTTCGAGTGAATCACTGTCTAGTAATGGATAGCTGCTTGGATTGAGTAATCGGAGAGCCGTGTTCGAGTGAATCACTCGGAAGTAATGGATAGCTGCTTGGATTGAGTAATCGGAGAGCCGTGTTCGAGTGAATCACTGTCGAGTAATAGATAGCTGCTTGGATTGAGTAATCGGAGAGCCGTGTTCGAGTGAATCCCTGTCGAGTAATAGATAGCTGCTTGGATTGAGAATCACGAGTGAATCACTGTCTAGTAATGGATAGCTGCTTGGATTCAGTAATCGGAGAGCCGTGTTCGAGTGAATCACTGTCTAGTAATGGATAGCTGCTTGAATCGGAGAGCCGTGTTCGAGTAATCCCTGTCGAGTAATAGATAGCTGCTTGGATTGAGTAATCGAATCACCGTCTAGTAATGGATAGCTGCTTGGATTGAGTAATCGGAGAGCGAGTGTTCGTAATAGAGTGAATCACCGTGTTCTAGTGAATCACTGTCTAGTAATGATAGCTGCTTGGATTGAGTAATCGGAGAGCCGTGTTCGAGGAAATCACTGTCTAGTAATGGATAGCTGCTTGGATTGAGTAATCGGAGAGCCGTGTTCGAATCACCTGTCTAGATAATTGAATCGGAGCCGTGTTCGAGTGAATCACTGTCTAGTAATGGATAGCGAGAGTAATGGAGAGCCGTTCGAGTGAATCACTGTCTAGTAATGGATAGCTGCTTGGATTGAGTAATCGGAATCGTGTTCGAGAATCACTGTCTAGTAATGGATAGCTGCTTGGATTGAAATCGGAGAGCCGTGTTCGAGTGAATCACTGTCTAGTAATAGATAGCTGCTTGGATTGAGTAATCGGAGAGCCGTGTTCGAGGAATCACTGTCTAGTAATGGATAGCTGCTTGGATTGAGTAATCGGAGAGCCGTGTTCGAGTGAATCACAATAGATGGCTGCTTGGAGTAATCACTGTCGATAATAGATAGCTGCTTGGATTGAGTAATCGGAGAGCCGTGTTCGAGTGAATCACTGTCTATGGCTAATTGGATTGATAATCGGAGAGCCGTGTTCGAGTGAATCACTGTCGAGTAATCCTTGATTGTAATCGGAGAGCCGTGTTCGAGTGAATCCCTGTCTAGTAATGGATAGCTGCTTGGATTGAGTAATCGGAGAGCCGTGTTCGAGTGAATCACTGTCGAGTAATAGGATAGCTGCTTGGATTGATCGGAGAGCCGTGTTCGATTCACTGTCTATTGAGTAATCGGAGAGCCGTGTTCGAGTGAATCACTGTCTAGTAATGGATAGCTGCTTGGATTGAGTAATCGGAGAGCCGTGTTCGAGTGAATAGATAGCTGCTTGGATTGAGTAATCGGAGAGCCAAAATTCGAGTGAATCACCGTCGAGTAATAGATAGCTGCTTAGATTGAGTAATCGGAGCGTTCGAGTGAATCCCTGTGGAGTAATGGATAGCTGCTTGGATTGAGTAATCGGAGAGCCGTGTTCGAGTGAATCACTGTCTAGTAATGGATAGCTGCTTGGATTGAGTAATCGGAGAGCCGTGTTCGAGTGAATCACTTGGATTGAGTAATGGAGAGCCGTGTTCGAGTGAATCACTGTCGAGTAATGCTTGATTGAGTAATCGGAGAGCCGTGTTCGAGTGAATCACCGTGTCTAGTAATGGATAGCTGCTTGGATTGAGTAATCGGAGAGCCGTGTTCGAGTGAATCACTGTCTAGTAATGGATAGCTGCTTGATTGAGTAATCGGAGAGCCGTGTTCGAGTGAATCACTGTCGAGTAATGGATAGCTGCTTGGATTGAGAATCGGAGCCGTGTTCGAGTGAATCTGTCGAGTAATGGATAGCTGCTTGATTGAGTAATCGGAGAGCCGTGTTCGAGTGAATCACTGTCTAGTAATGGATAGCTGCTTGGATTGAGTAATCGGAGAGCCGTGTTCGAGTTCAGTAATCACCGTTCAGTAATAGATAGCTGCTTGGATTGAGTAATCGGAGAGCCGTGTTCGAGTGAATCACTGTCTAGTAATAGATAGCTGCTTGGATTGAGTAATCGGAGAGCCGTGTTCGAGTGAATCCCTGTCGAGTAATAGATAGCTGCTTGGATTGAGTAATCGGAGAGCCGTGTTCGAGTGAATCACTGTCGCTAGCTGCTTGATTGAGTAATCGGAGAGCCGTGTTCGAGTGAATCACTGTCTAGTAATGGATAGCTGCTTGGATTGAGTAATCGGAGAGCCGTGAATCGAGTCGAGAATCACTGTCGAGTAATGGATAGCCGTGTTCGCTTGGATTGAGTAATCGGAGAATAGATAGCGTGTTTCGAGTGAATCACTGTCGAGTAATGGATAGCTGCTTGGATTGAGTAATCGGAGAGCCGTGTTCGAGTGAATCACTGTCTAGTAATGGATAGCTAATCTGTCTAGAGAGCCGGATTGTAATCGGAGTGTTCGGGAATCCCTGTCGAGTAATAGATAGCTGCTTGGATTGAGTAATCGGAGAGCCGTGTTCAGTGAATCACTGTAACAGGAGTAGTAATGGATAGCTGCTTGGATTGAGTAATCGGAGAGCCGTGTTCGAGTGAATCACTGTCGAGTAATGGATAGCTGCTTGGATTGAGTAATAATCGGAGAGCCGTGTTCGAGTGAATCACTGTCGAGTAATAGATAGCTGCTTGGATTGAGTAATCGGAGAGCCGTGTTCGAGTGAATCCCGTCGAGTAATGGATAGCTGCTTGGATTGAGTAATCGGAGAGCCGTGTTCGAGTGAATCACTGTCTAGTAATCATGGCTGTTGGATTGAGTAATCGGAGGAGTGAATCACTGTCTAGTAATAGATAGCTGCTTGGATTGAGTAATCGGAGAGCCGTGTTCGAGTTCGAATTGAATTGAGTAATCGGAGAGCCGTGTTCGAGTAATCGGATAGCTAGCTTGGATTGAGTAATCGGAAGCCGTGTTCAGTGAATCACTGTCGAGTAATGGATAGCTGCTTGGATTGAGTAATCGGAATCAGCCGTGTTCGAGTGAATCACTGTCGAGTAATGGATAGCTGCTTGGATTGAGTAATCGGAGAGCCGTGTTCGAGTGAATCACTGTCGTTCGATAGCTGCTTGGATTGAGTAATCGGAGAGCCGTTACAAATCTGCTTGATTGAGTAATCGGAGAGCCGTGTTCGAGTGAATCACTGTCGAGTAATAGATAGCTGCTTGGATTGAGTAATCGGAGAGCCGTGTTCGAGTGAATCACTGTCGAGTAATGGATAGCTGCTTGGATTGAGTAATCGGAGAGCCGTGTTCGAGTGAATCACTGTCGAGTAATAGATAGCTGCTTGGATTGAGTAATCGGAGAGCCGTGTTCGAATCACTGTCGAGTAATCATAGCTGCTTGGATTGAGTAATCGGAGAGCCGTGTTCGAGTGAATCCTGTCGAGTAATAGATAGCTGCTTGGATTGAGTAATCGGAGAGCCGTGTTCGAGTGAATCACTGTCGAGTAATGATAGATTGGATTGAGTAATCGGAGAGCCGTGTTCGAGTGAATCACTGTCGAGTAATGGATAGCTGCTTGGATTCAGTAATCGGAGAGCCGTGTTCGAGTGAATCACCGTCTAGTAATGGATAGCTGC
Source organism: Acanthosepion pharaonis (assembly GCA_903632075.3). Classification (NCBI taxonomy): domain Eukaryota; kingdom Metazoa; phylum Mollusca; class Cephalopoda; order Sepiida; family Sepiidae; genus Acanthosepion; species Acanthosepion pharaonis. The sequence goes on along the minus strand of CAHIKZ030000905.1, from coordinate 459,364 downwards.
TTGGATTGAGTAATCGGAGAGCCGTGTTCGAGTGAATCACTGTCGAGTAATGGATAGCTGCTTGGATTGAGTAATCGGAGAGCCGTGTTCGAGTGAATCACCGTCTAGTAAATGGATAGCTGCTTGGATTGCTAATCGGATTGAGTGAATCACTGTCGAGTAATATAGCTTCATTGAGTAATCGGAGAGCCGTGTTCGAGTGAATCACTGTCGAGTAATGGATAGCTGCTTGGATTGAGTAATCGGAGAGCCGTGTTCGAGTGAATCACCGTCTAGTAATGGATAGCTGCTTGGATTGAGTAATCGGAGAGCCGTGTTCGAGTGAATCACTGTCTAGTAATGGATAGCTGCTTGGATTGAGTAATCGGAGAGCCGTGTTCGAGTGAATCGTCGAGTAATGGATAGCTGCTTGGATTGAGTAATCGGAGAGCCGTGTTCGAGTGAATCCTGTCGTAATGAATCAGAGCCGTGTTCGAGTGAATCACTGGATAGATAGCTGCTTGGATTGAGTAATCGGAGAGCCGTGTTCGAGTGAATCCCTGTCGAGTAATAGATAGCTGTTGGATTGAGTAATCGGATGTTCGAGCTAATAGATAGCTGATTGAGAATCGGAGAGCCGTGTTCGAGTGAATCACCCGTCTAGTAATGGATAGCTGCTTGGATTGAGTAATCGGAGAGCCGTTTCGAGTAATCGTCGAGTAATAGATAGCTGCTTGGATTGAGTAATCGGAGAGCCGTGTTCGAGTGAATCACTGTCGAGTAATAGATAGCTGCTTGGATTGAGTAATCGGAGAGCCGTGTTCGAGTGAATCCCTGTCGAGTAATAGATAGCTGCTTGGATTGAGTAATCGGAGAGCCGTGTTCGAGTGAATCACTGTCGAGTAATAGATAGCTGCTTGGATTGAGTAATCGGAGAGCCGTGTTCGAGTGAATCACTGTCTAGTAATGGATAGCTGCTTGGATTGAGTAATCGGAGAGCCGTGTTCGAGTGAATCCCTGTCGAGTAATAGATAGCTGCTTGGATTGAGTAATCGGAGAGCCGTGTTCGAGTGAATCACTGTCTAGTAATGGATAGCTGCTTGGATTGAGTAATCGGAGAGCCGTGTTCGAGTGAATCACTGTCTAGTAATGGATAGCTGCTTGGATTCAGTAATCGGAGAGCCGTGTTCGAGTGAATCACTGTCTAGTAATGGATAGCTGCTTGATTGAGTAATCGGAGAGCCGTGTTCGAGTGAATCACTGTCTAGTAATGATAGCTGCTTGTTGAGTAATCGAGAGCCGTGTTCGAATCACTGTCTAGTAATGGATAGGATAGCGGAGAGCCGTGTTCGAGTGAATCACTGTCGATAATAGATAGCTGCTTGATTGAGTAATCGGAGAGCCGTGTTCGTCGAGTGAATCATTCTAATCGGAGAGCCGTGTTCGAGTGAATCACTGTCTAGTAATGGATAGCTTGAGTAATCGGAGAGCCGTGTTCGAGTGAATCACTGTCTAGTAATGGATTGCTTGGATTGTAATCGGAGAGCCGTGTTCGAGTGAATCACTGTCTAGTAATGGATAGCTGCTTGGATTGAGTAATCGGAGAGCCGTGTTCGAGTGAATCACTGTCTAGTAATGGATAGCTGCTTGATTGAGTAATCGGAGAGCCGTGTTCGTTCACTGTCTAGTAATGGATAGCTGCTTGGATTGAGTAATCGGAGAGCCGTGTTCGAGTGAATCACTGTCGAGTAATGGATAGCTGCTTGGATTGAGTAATCGGAGAGCCGTGTTCGAGTGAATCACTGTCGAGTAATAGATAGCTGCTTGGATTGAGTAATCGGAGAGCCGTGTTCGAGTGAATCACTGTCTAGTAATGGATAGCTGCTTGGATTGAGAATCGGAGAGCCGTGTTCGAAATCGTCTAGAATGGATAGCTGCTTGGATTCAGTAATCGAGCCGTGCCGTAATAGATAGCTGCTTGGATTGAGTTCGAGCCGTGTTCACCGAATCTAGTAATGGATAGCTGCTTGGATTGAGTAATCGGAGAGCCGTGTTCGAGTGAATCACTGTCTAATAGATAGCTGCTTGGATTGAGTAATCGGAGAGCCGTGTTCGAGTGAATCACTGTCGAGTAATGGATAGCTGCTTGGATTGAGTAATCGGAGAGCCGTGTTCGAGTGAATCACTGTCTAGTAATGGATAGCTGCTTGGATTGGGAGAGCCGTGAGTAATAATAGATAGCTGCTTGGATTGAGTAATCGGAGGAATCACTGTCGAGTAATGGATAGCTGCTTGATTGAAATCACTGTTCGAGTGAATCACTGTCTAGTAATGGATAGCTGCTTGGATTGAGTAATCGGAGAGCCGTGTTCGAGTGAATCACTGTCTAGTAATAGGATAGCTGCTTAATAGATAGCTGCTTGGATTGAGTAATCGGAGAGCCGTGTTCGAGTGAATCACTGTCTAGTAATGGATAGCTGCTTGGATTGAGTAATCGGAGAGCCGTGTTCGAGTGAATCACCGTCTAGTAATGAATAGCTGTTGGATTGAGTAATCGGAGAGCCGTGTTCGAGCTCACTCTAGTAATGATAGCTTTGATTGAGTAATCGGAGAGCCGTGTTCGAGTGAATCACTGTCGAGTAATGGATAGCTGCTTGGATTGAGTAATCGGAGAGCCGTGTTCGAGTGAATCACTGTCTAGTAATGGATAGCTGCTTGGATTGAGTAATCGGAGAGAATCACGTCTAGTAATGGATAGCTGCTTGAATAATCGGAGAGCCGTGTTCGAGTGAATCACTGTCTAGTAATGGATAGCTGCTTGGATTGGAGTAATCGGATAATCACTGTCGAGTAATGGATAGCTGCTTGATTGAGTAATCGGAGAGCCGTGTTCGAGTGAATCACTGTCGAGTAATGGATAGCTGCTTGGATTGAGTAATCGGAGAGCCGTGTTCGAGTGAATCACTGTCTAGTAATGGATAGCTGCTTGATTGAGTAATCGGAGAGCCGTGTTCGAGTGAATCACTGTCACTGTAATGGATAGCTGCTTGATTGAGTAATCGGAGAGCCGTGTTCGAGTGAATCACTGTCAGTAATGGATAGCTGCTTGGATTGAGTAATCGGAGAGCCGTGTTCGAGTGAATCACTGTCGAGTAATGGATAGCTGCTTGGAGTAATGGAGAGCCGTGTCGGAGAATCACTGTTCGAATGGATAGCTGCTGAAATCACTGTCTAGTAATGGATAGCTGCTTGGATTGAGTAATCGGAGAGCCGTGTTCGAGTAATCGTCGAGTAATGGATAGCTGATTGAGTAATCGAGAGCCGTGTTCGAGTGAATCCGTGTAATGGATAGCGAGTGGAATGTTCAATCACTGTCGAGTAATGGATAGCTGCTTGGATTGAGTAATCGGAGAGCCGTGTTCGATGAATCACCGTCGAGAATGGATAGCTAAGAGCCGTGTTCGAGTGAATCACTGTCTAGTAATGATAGCCGTGTAATCGAGTGAATGAATCATCGTCGAGTAATGGATAGCTGCTTGGATTGAGTAATCGGAGAGCCGTGGATAATCACCGCTGCTTGGATTGAGTAATCGGAGAGCCGTGTTCGAGTGAATCACTGTCTAGTAATGGATAGCTGCTTGGATTGAGTAATCGGAGAGCCGTGTTCGAGTAATGGAATTCAGTAATCGACCCGTCTAGTAATGGATAGCTGCTTGGATTGAGTAATCGGAGAGTGTTCCGAATGTCTATTAATAGATAGCTGAATAATCAGAGCCGTGTCTAGTAATGGATAGCTGTAATTGGATTGAGTAATCGGAGAGCCGTGTTCGAGTGAATCAGAGCCGTGTCGAGTAATCACTGGATAATGGATAGCTTGGATTGAGTAATCGGAGAGCCGTGTTCGAGTGAATCACTGTCTAGTAATGGATAGCTGCTTGGATTGAGTAATCGGAGAGCCGTGTTCGAGTGAATCACGAGTAATGATAGCTGCTTGGATTGTAATGGAGAGCCGTGTTCGATTCACTGTCTAGTAATCGGAGAGCCGTGTTCGAGTGAATCACTGTCTAGTAATGGATAGCTGCTTGGATTGAGTAATCGGAGAGCCGTGTTCGAGTGAATCACTGTCTAGTAATGGATAGCTGCTTGGATTCAGTAATCGGAGAGCCGTGTTCGAGTGAATCATTCAGTAATCGGAGAGCCGTCGAGTAATCCCTGTGGATAGCTGCTTGGATTGAGTAATCGGAGAGCCGTGTTCGAGTGAATCACTGTCTAGTAATGGATAGCTGCTTGATAGCTCGGAGAGCCGTGTTCGATTCACTGTCCAGTAATGATAGCTAATCGTAATCGGAGAGCCGTGTTCGAGTGAATCACTGTCGTAATAGATAGCTGTGTTCGAGTGAATCACTGTCTAGTAATGGATAGCTGCTTGGATTGAGTAATCGGAGGAAGCCGTGTTCGAGAATCTGCTTGGATTGAGTAATCGGATAGAATCACTGTCTTAATGGATAGCTTGCTTGAGTAATCGGAGAGCCGTGTTCGAGTGAATCACTGTCTAGTAATGGATAGCTGCTTGGATTGAGTAATCGGAGAGCCGTGTTCGAGTGAATCACCTGTCAGTAATGGATAGCTGCTTGGATTGAGTAATCGGAGAGCCGTGTTCGAGTTGAATCACCGTGTTCGAGTGAGTAATGGATAGCTGCTTGGATTGAGTAATCGGAGAGCCGTGTTCGAGTGAATCACTGTCGAGTAATGGATAGCTGCTTGGATTGTTCGAGTAATCGGAGAGCCTGCTTGGATTGAGTAATCGGAGAGCCGTGTTCGAGTGAATCACTGTCTAATAATGGATAGCCGTGTTCTTGGATTGAGTAATCGGAGAGCCGTGAGTTCACTGTCTAGTAATGGATAGCTGCTTGGATTGAATGTTCGAGTGAATCACTGTCACTGCTTGGATTGAGTAATCGGAGAGCCGTGTTCAGTAATGGATAGCTGCTTGGATTGAGTAATCGGAGAGCCGTGTTCGAGTGAATCACTGTCTAGTAATGGATAGCTGCTTGATTGAGTAATCGGAGAGCCGTGTTCGAGTGAATCACTGTCGAGTAATGGATAGCTGCTTGATTGAGTAATCGGAGAGCCGTGTTCGAGTGAATCACTGTCTAGTAATGGATAGCTGCTTGATTGAGTAATCGGAGAGCCGTGTTCGAGTGAATCACTGTCTAGTAATGGATAGCTGCTTGGATTGAGTAATCGGAGAGCCGTGTTCGAGTGAATCACTGTCTATAATGGATAGCTGCTTGGATTGAGTAATCGGAGAGCCGTGTTCGAGTGTCTAGTAATGGATAGCTGCTTGGATTGAGTAATCGGAGAGCCGTGTTCGAGTGAATCACTGTCTAGTAATGGATAGCTGCTTGGATTGAGTAATCGGAGGCCGTGTTCGAGTGTCACTGTCGAGTAATGGATAGCTGCTTGATTGAGTAATCGGAGAGCCGTGTTCGAGTGAATCACTGTCGAGTAATGGATAGCTGCTTGGATTGAGTAATCAGAGGTTCGAGATCCGTGTCGAGTGAATCGTCGAGTAATGGATAGCTGCTTGGATTGAGTAATCGGAGAGCCGTGTTCGAGTGAATCACCGTGTCTAGTAATGGATAGCTGCTTGGATTCAGTAATCGGAGAGCCGTGTTCGAGTGAATCACTGTCTAGTAATGGATAGCTGCTTGGATTGAGTAATCGGAGAGCCGTGTTCGAGTGAATCACTGTCTAGTAATGGATAGCTGCTTGGATTGAGTAATCGGAGAGCCGTGTTCGAGTGAATCACTGTCTAGTAATGGATAGCTGCTTGGATTCAGTAATCGGAGAGCTGCTTGTTGTTCGAGTGAATCACTGTCTAGTAATGGATAGCTGCTTGGATTGAGTAATCAGTAATCGGAGAGCCGTGTTCGAGTGAATCACTGTTCGAGTCTGCTTGATTGAGTAATCGGAGAGCCGTGTTCGAGTGAATCACTGTCTAGTAATGGATAGCTGCTTGGATTGAGTAATCGGAGAGCCGTGTTCGAGTGAATCACTGTCTAGTAATGGATAGCTGCTTGGATTGAGTAATCGTCGAGTAATAGATAGCTGCTTGATTGAGTAATCGGAGATAGCCTTGTTGTAATCGGAGAGCCGTGTTCGAAATCACTGTCTAGTAATGGATAGCTGCTTGGATTGAGTAATCGGAGAGCCGTGTTCGAGTGAATCACTGTCTAGTAATGGATAGCTGCTTGGATTCGGAGAGCCGTGTTCGAGTGAATCACTGTCGAGTAATGGATAGCTCGGATTGTGAAATCAGAGCCGTGTTCGAGTGAATCCTGTAATGGATTGAGTAATCGGAGAGCCGTGTTCGAGTGAATCACTGTCGAGTAATGGATAGCTGCTTGGATTGAAATCGGAGAGCCGTGTTCGAGTGAATCACTGTCTAGTAATGGATAGCTGCTTGGATTGAGTAATCGGAGAGCCGTGTTCGAGTGAATCACTGTCTAGTAATGGATAGCTGCTTGATTGAGTAATCGGAGAGCCGTGTTCGAGTGAATCACTGTCTAGTAATGGATAGCTGCTTGGATTGAGTAATCGGAGAGCCGTGTTCGAGTGAATCACTGTCTAGTAATGGATAGCTGCTTGGATTGGATTGTTCAGTAATCGGAGATAGCCGTTGTAATCGGAGAGCCGTGAATCACTGTCTAGTAATGGATAGCTGCTTGGATTGAGTAATCGGAGAGCCGTGTTCGAGTGAATCACTGTCTAGTAATGGATAGCTGCTTGATTGAGTAATCGGAGAGCCGTGTTCGAGTGAATCACTGTCTAGTAATGGATAGCTGCTTGGATTGAGTAATCGGAGAGCCGTGTTCGAGTGAATCACTGTCTAGTAATGGATAGCTGCTTGATTGAGTAATCGGAGAGCCGTGTTCGAGTGAATCACTGTCTGGATAGCTAATGGATTCAGTAATCGGAGCTGTCTAGTAATGGATAGCTGCTTGATTGAATAATCGGAGAGCCGTGTTCGAGTGAATCACTGTCTAGTAATGGATAGCTGCTTGATTGAGTAATCGGAGAGCCGTGTTCGAGTGAATCACTGTCTAGTAATGGATAGCTGCTTGGATTGAGTAATCGGAGAGCCGTGTTCGAGTGAATCACCGTGTCGAGAGTAATGGATAGCTGCTTGGATTGTAATCGGAGAGCCGTGAGAATCACTGTCTAGTAATGGATAGCTGCTTGGATTGAGTAATCGGAGAGCCGTGTTCGAGTGAATCACTGTCTAGTAATGGATAGCTGCTTGATTGAGTAATCGGAGAGCCGTGTTCGAGTGAATCACTGTCTAGTAATGGATAGCTGCTTGGATTGAGTAATCGGAGAGCCGTTCTGCTTGGATTGAGTAATCGGAGAGCCGTGTTCAGTGAATCACTGTCGAGTCTAATAGATAGCTGCTTGATTGAGTAATCGGAGAGCCGTGTTCAGTGAATCACTGTCTAGTAATGGATAGCTGCTTGGATTGAGTAATCGGAGAGCATGAGTGAATCGTCGAGTAATAGGATAGCCGCTTGGATTGAGTAATCGAATCACACTGTCTAGTAATGGATAGCTGCTTGGAGTAATGGATAATCACTGTCTGTAATGGATTGCTTGGATTGAGTAATCGGAGAGCCGTGTTCGAGTGAATCACTGTCTAGTAATGGATAGCTGCTTGGATTCAGTAATCGGAGAGCCGTGTTCGATGAATCACTGTCTAGTAATGGATAGCTTTGGATTGAGTAATCGGAGAGCCGTGTTCGAGTGAATCACTGTCTAGTAATGGATAGCTGCTTGGATTGAGTAATCGGAGAGCCGTGTTCGAGTGAATCACTGTCTAGTAATGGATAGCTGCTTGATTGAGTAATCGGAGAGCCGTGTTCGAGTGAATCACTGTCTAGTAATGGATAGCTGCTTGGATTCAGTAATCGGAGAGCCGTGTTCAGAGTGAATCACTGTCTATAATGGATAGCTGCTTGGATTCAGTAATCGGAGAGCCGTGAATCACTGTCTAGTAATGGATAGCTGCTTGGATTGAGATCGAGTGAATCACTGTCTAGTAATGGATAGCTGCTTGGATTGAGTAATCGGAGAGCCGTGTTCGAGTGAATCACTGTCTAGTAATGGATAGCTGCTTGGATTCAGATAGCTGCTTGGATTGTCTAGTAATCGGAGAGCCGTGTTCGAGTGAATCACTGTCTAGTAATGGATAGCTGCTTTCGGATTGAGTAATCGGAGAGCCGTGTTCGAGTGAATCACTGTCTAGTAATGGATAGCTGCTTGGATTGAGTAATCGGAGAGTGAATCACTGTCTAGTAATGGATAGCTCGGATTGAATCGGAGAGCCGTGTTCGAGTAATCACTGTCGAGTAATGGATAGCTGCTTGGATTGAGTAATCGGAGAGCCGTGTTCGAGTGAATCACTGTCTAGTAATGGATAGCTTGATTGAGTTGGAGCCGTTCGGAGTAATCACTGTCTAGAATGGATAGCTGCTTGGATTGAGTAATCGGAGAGCCGTGTTCAGTGAATCACTGTCTAGTAATGGATAGCTGCTTGGATTCAGTAATCGGAGAGCCGTGTTCGAGTGAATCACTGTCTAGTAATGGATAGCTGCTTGGATTGAGTAATCGGAGAGCCGTGTTCGAGTTCCCTGTCTAGTAATAGATAGCTGCTTGGATTGAGTAATCAGAGCCGTGTTCAGTGAATCACTGTCTAGTAATGGATAGCTGCTTGGATTGAGTAATCGGAGAGCCGTGTTCGAGTGAATCACTGTCTAGTAATGGATAGCTGCTTGAGTAATCGAGCCGTGTTCGAGTGAATCCTGTCGAGTAATGGATAGCTGCTTGATTGAGTAATCCCGTGTTCGAGTGAATCACTGTCTACTAGCTCTATTGTAATCGGATAGCACTGTCTAGTAATGGATAGCTGCTTGGATTGAGTAATCGGAGAGCCGTGTTCGAGTGAATCACTGTCTAGTAATGGATAGCTGCTTGATTCAGTAATCGGAGAGCCGTGTTCGAGTGAATCACTGTCTAGTAATGGATAGCTGCTTGGATTGAGTAATCGGAGAGCCGTGTTCGAGTGAATCACTGTCTAGTAATGGATAGCTGCTGGATCGGAGAGCCGTGTTCGAGTGAATCACTGTCTAGTAATGGATAGCTGCTTGATTGAGTAATCGGAGAGCCGTGTTCGAGTGAATCACTGTCTAGTAATGGATAGCTGCTTGGATTGAGTAATCGGAGAGCCGTGTTCGAGAATGGATAGCCGTTGAGTAATCGGAGTTCGAGTGAATCACTGTAATAGATAGCTGCTAATAATCGGATTCGAGCTGTCTAGTAATGGATTGATTCAGTAATCGGAGAGCCGTGTTCGAGTGAATCACTGTCTAGTAATGGATAGCTGCTAATCGGAGCCGTGTTCGATTGTCGAGTAATCTGCTTGAGAGAGCCGTGTTCGAGTGAATCACTGTCTAGTAATGGATAGCTGCTTGGATTGAGTAATCGGAGAGCCGTGTTCGAGTGAATCACTGTCTAGTAATGGATAGCTGCTTGGATTGAGTAATCGGAGAGCCGTGTTCGGAGTGAATCACTGTCTAGTAATGGATAGCTGCTTGATTCAGTAATCGGAGAGCCGTTTCGAGTGAATCACTGTCTAGTAATGGATAGCTGTTGGATTGAGTAATCGGATAGCCGTGTTCGAGTGAATCACTGTCGAGTAATGGATTGATTGAGTAATCGGAGAGCCGTGTTCGAGTGAATCACTGTCTAGTAATGGATAGCTGCTTGGATTGAGTAATCGGAGAGCCGTGTTCGAGTGAATCACTGTCTAGTAATGGATAGCTGCTTGGATTCAGTAATCGAGAGCCGTGTTCGAGTGAATCAATCGGAGAGCCGTGTTCGAGTGAATCACTGTCTAGTAATGGATAGCTGCTTGGATTGAGTAATCGGAGAGCCGTGTTCGAAATCACTGTCTAGTAATGGATAGTAATCGCTTGTTCGAGTTCACTGTCTAGTAATGGATAGCTGGATTCAGTAATCGGAGAGCCGTGTTCGAGTGAATCACTGTCTAGTAATGGATAGCTGCTTGGATTCAGTAATCGGAGAGCCGTGTTCGAGTGAATCACTGTCTAGTAATGGATAGCTGCTTGAATTGAGTAATCGAGACCCGTGTTCGTGGGAAGCACGGTTGCGTAATGGGTATATGTTTGGATTGAGTAATAGGATACCCGAGTTCGAATTCCATTCTAATGCATTATATACACTTAAGTTTTGGGAAAGATCTAAATCATCTTCTCCCCTCATCTATGGATATATTGTAGGACACACCTGGTTCTACTGCGTTGGATGGCAAATGGTCAACAGCTGAAAGGAAATTGCAACTTACAGCGGGAAAAACCTCCCTGGTCAGATATGTATCGAAAGATACATGATCGCCTAAGCGTGTATCACGTTTGGCACATAACTTCTCAAATTATCGGTAAGATTCTCATCATTTTACCTTTGAAATGAGTAGATATAACCGTAACGTTTATGCTAACAGTTTCTTCTCTCACACTTCTCTATTGTGGAACTCTCTTCCGGTCCCTTTTTTATGTTCAACTTTGACCTTCAAAATCTTACATGCAATGTCAATTATTGGCTTCTGTCTACTTAATTTCTATTCTTTTATTGTCTTCTCTCCCCAATAATGTTCTTTTCTCATATTCTATCACATCTCAGTAACTGTCTTACTTTCGTGATAAAAATGGCCTAAGGAGCTTACTTTGAATTATTTGTCCTTTATGCAAGAGGGATAAGTCCTCTAGGGAGCTGTCAGGGTACTCTGTATACCGTTTTTTTTTTTTTTTTTGTATCAGTCTATAAAATGTTTTGCTGGAACTTACAACCAGGCTTCTTTTTTAAAGAAATGCAGCTTGCGATGGATAAATTGTCGTCCAAATGAAGCCAACATGAAAATAATACTGACGTCTCATTTTAATCGATACTCAGGATGCGATGGATAAATTTCCGTCTAAATGAAACAAAAATGAAAAGGACGTCTCATTTTCGAATATATACACGATGCGATAGATAAATTGTCATCTGAATGAAGCAAAAATGAAAATAACACTGACGTCTCATTTTAACAGAGATACACGGGGCGATGGATAAAATCGTCGTCTAAATAAGGCAGAAATGAAAATAACACTGAATTCTCATTGGAACTGATATTCAGGGTGCGATGGATAAATTGTCGTCTAAATGAGGCAAAAATGAAAATAATACTGACGTCTCATTTACCAAAATTACAGAAAAATACCTTGAATTGCGAAAGTAAATCTATTCTATAAAAATCCTCATTGGCTTTAACCACTCCTCCAGACGACTTACGAACCTCCTGCAACTCTCTTGGACAGTCTTCTTGTTTAAGTTTTTGAATGCTGACACAATCCTTGCTGTCAGATAATCTTTGATGTTACAAGGAGTTTTGTTGGTCTCTCACTCAACTGCTCCCCACACATGATAATCACGGAGGTTGCAGTCTAGAGAGTTGGGTGGGGTGATTTGGTCGCTAATAACCAAGACTGGGTTTTCCTGCATGTGTGGCATGGTGCAGAGTCTTGTTGTCAGACAGATTGTCTTCCAGCCACCACCCCCTTGACTCAGGGCAGCACTACCATCTCAAGGCACTTGATCTAGGCATCCTTGTTCAGTTTGAGGCCCTCACCAACTAATTCGGGTGTTCCTTTCCGATCAGAACAATCAGAGTGAGTTTTCCGACCTGCCGTACCTTCGTAATCACCATTAGACTCCTTCAACTCTTCCCAAATGCTCTGCACTGTCCTTAAATTGACACCCAAACACACCTAAATCTTTGTATTGAAAATTCTGGTTTGAATTCCAAGCGGTACAGAATGACGTTTCCAAATTCCTGACGGAGTTAATTGCGTCATGGCGCTCATTTTCTCACAGACGGTGCCCAACTGACCTTGCTATATTGCGCAGTCGACAAAATAAAATAAAATAAAACAATGCGCACGCGTGAAATTAATAATATAAAATGGCGACAATTTACCTATCAGACTCTGTAATCTGTGTGAGTAATTACATAGTCCGTTTTCTTTCGTGCCCTATCCTTTCACGATATAAGCGATCATCGATCTCCACAACCTCCTATCTCTTGTTGCTCGTTTCCATTTCCCAATATTCCCACTGCCGGTCATTCAGACAAGGTGCTCTGTTAGGTAGTCCACTGCCACCTCTGCCTATTTTTCCTGTGAGTGTGAAATACTCCAAGCCATATTTCCTTTTTGTGTGACCAAGTAATTTTTGCGGTCTCTTTCCGATTCTCTGTTTAACTATTATTATTTTTTTAAAAATTTGCCTTAAAACTTAGTAATTGATTATTGGGTCCGTCTATCCTATTCTCAGCATCTTTCTGTAGAGTCACAATTCTGTTGGCTCAAGTTTCAGCATTCACTTCCATATAGGAGGACTGATATTACATTCATCTGTAAGGAGATTGTCCAGCATTAAATGCCATATAGGAGAACTGATATTACATAACCGGTAAATACCCTTTTCTTTGTTTCTGTTGCTTCAAGACTCTTCTTCATCTGTGAGGAGATTGTCCAGTATTCACTGCCATATAGGAGGACTGATATTACATAACAGTTCAGTACCCTTTTCTTTGTTTCTGTTGCTTCAAGACTCTTCTTCATCTGTGAGGAGATTGTCCAGTATTCAATGCCATATAGGAGGACTGATATTACGTAACAGTTCAGTACTCTTTTCTTTGTCTCTGTTGCATCAAGTCTCTTCTTTATCTGTGAGGAAATTGTCCAGCATTCACTGCCATAAAGGAGGACAGATATTAGATAACAGTTCAGTACTCTACTTTGTTTCTGTTGCTTCAAGTCTCTTCTTCAACTGTCAGGTGATTGTCCAGCATTAACTGCCATATAGAAGGACAACAGTCCGGACAATTTAAATAATGTAAAGAAATTTTCTTTGCTTAGATGTTTTTTGTAGGTCGTCCGATTGTTTCCGACGTTTCCCTGATTCCTTCAATATGACCTGTGAGTGTCAAATTCTCCAAGACCACTTCCTCGTTGTGTGCTCCTACTATACTCAGGCTTTCTGATTCTATGCGTAACCATTTTTTTTTGTTACTATTTTCCGTAAAACTTCCTTCATACTATTCCCAGCTCCTTCTGTAGAGCCGCATGTTTTACCAAGCCCTCTTTCTTATGTTAGGTAGAAGCGTCCATTTTGTTTCTATTTTCTATAAAACATCACTGCTTTTTCCATGTTCTGTCTATAGCATTCTCCTTTAGAACCATTTTCCTGTTGTTTCAAGTCTCTTCTTCAAATGTGTGGAGATTGTCCAGCATTCACTGCCATATAGAAGGACTGATATTACATATATTCTGTACACTTTTCTTTGTTTATGCTGTTTCAAGTCTCTTCTTCAACTGGGCAGAGATTCTCCAGTATTCACTGCCATATAGCAGGACTGATATTACGTAACAGTTCTATATTCTTTCCTTTGTTTCTATTGCTCCAAGACACTTCTTAACTTGAGGAGATTGTCTAGCATTCACTGCCTTATAGGAGGACTGATATTACATTGAGTTTTAGTACTATTTCTTTTGTTTCTGTTGTTTCAAGTCTCTTCATCTGTGAGGAGATTGTCCAGCATTCAATATCATTTAAGAGGAATGATCTTGCGTTAAGTGGTAAAAAATTGATCTTTAAAACCTTATATTTATTTCTGATTGTCTCGCCAAAGATTGCCCAAATTCCTTAAGAATAATCTAAACTTCAATTGGTCATTATTTTTTCTGGATTTGTTTTTGTGGCGCTGCCATTCATCTGGTGGTTCTTGAAAAAATCCAAAGAAGGATCTGCAATGTAATCGATCCTGATCTGGCACCTCGACGTCGGTCACTTTCTCACCGACGTGACGTGGCTTCTTTCTGTCTTTTCTATAAATATTATGACGGCAACTGCTCTGACGAGCGTTTTTTTTTTTACTTTCGTGCATCGACGACTTGAATTTAAGCGTTCTACTAGATTGGCATTTAGGTCCCAACGATTTACTGTTAAAATAGGTAAATAAAGCCGCCTCTTCTGTTCCAAAACTTTCTTTCGTTGCACTTCCATACAGTGGAGCTCCCTTCCATTTAATTGTTTCCCTGATAACTATAATCTTCAAAAATTTAAATGCACCCTCAATCGCCATTATCTATCTTGAATCAGGTTCATCTTTTATTCTTTTTTCAATTCTCCCTATTTTCAGTCTTTTCTCTCACTTTCAGTCTCTGTAAACGCTGTACTAGCGGCATTCCCACCTTGCTTGGGGTGAAATGATTTTAAAAAAGATTTAAAAAGTGTTGTATAAACCGCTACATTTGACAATGGTTCTTCTGGTGTAGTAATTTTTTTCTGTTTTTATGTCACCCTTGAATTTTCGCACGACATCATAAAATATATATATATATATATATATATATATATATATATATATATAGAGAGAGAGAGAGAGAGATAATATTAGTGGTTAATGCACACACACACACACACACACACACACACACACACACACATATATATATATATATATATATATATATATATATATATATATATATATATATTATAAATTAATTGATTTAAAATATTTAATAAATTTTTCGCTTTTAAATCAATTAATTTATAATATTAATGCTCTGTAAATTTACATTGAGCACTATTTTGTAAAAATAAAAATATCTATAAGAACACCGGATTTTATATCTTACTGTTCTTTCTTTTTATCTATACATTTTATATATATATATATATATATATATATATATATATATATATATATATATATATATATATATATATATAATAAAAAAAGGCTGAAACACTAATATTTCATGGTCATAATTTAGTGCATTGGAATCGTAAATATGATCGAATTCTTAAGACCTATAAATTCAAAAATAAACCGAAAAAACGACTCCAGGAATAAAAAATAAAATTTAGTGAGTGTGTATATATGAGAGTGTGGGACGAATGTTAGAGGAAATGAAAGCTATAGCGAGGGGTACCAGACGAGAGAACAACTGGTCTAAAAATGAAGGAGGGATTAAAATTTAACAGAGAGAAGTTTTAAAGAGGGGAGCCAAAGACGGTTTAAGTGTGAGAAATATGAATATACTCTCATGTCTAATACTTTAAGGATACATTTTGTGGTGACATACACACATAATATACATCATAATATATATATATATATATATATATATATATATATATATATATATATATATATATATAATTATTTATTTAAAAATATGATTCCAAATCGCTACATAAGAGGTCTAATGTTTCAAAACAAGAGCCGAAAACTTCAATATAATCCTTTAAATTAAATTGAGTTGAAAGTAAAATGGGCTCCGTTCCATCTTCAAGCGAAATTTTTGTTGGAATAACGTATATCTGAAATTTACTTGTTTTAAAACATGAGACCTCTCATGTAGCGATTTGGAATCATATTTTTAAATAAATAATTATATTTATGCTCTACTTTTGTATCGAGCACTATTTTTTAAAAATAATAACTAAAATACTAAGGGACTTTGGAATATTTACCTAACCAGTTCCTTCCTATTTTCTATATATTTTCACATATTATATATATATATATATATATATATATATATATATATATATATATATATATAAATTTCTAAGAGGATAGAATCCTGGTAAAACTCAGTGTCCAGGAGAGAGAAGAATATATATATATATATATATATATATATATATATATATATATATATATATATATATATATATATATATATATAGATATTATAAAAATTACTCGTGCAGTCTGGACAAATCTAGTGCTTCGGGAAATGGTAGCTAAAGAAGTTTCGATTTGACACCGGAAAGAAGCGATACAGGAAGAAGAGCAAAGACAAGAGAAGAAAAAGTATAGATTCAGAATCTGTCGAGAGAAGGAACGAAGAAAAAATGGACAAGGGATAGAAAGGGAGGAAGAAAAAGAAGGAAAAGAAGTAAGTAAAGGGATGCAAAGAGAAAAAGAAAATAACGTAGAGTCTTGGCAGAAGGAGTAAAGATGGTGAAGAAATGGGGAAACAGAGAACAATCTAGAAAGTTAAGGAGGAGAAGAGTAAAAGAAAGGAGAAAGAAAAGAAGAAACGACAATGATGATGAAGAAGAAGAATAGATGGCGTTGAAAATTATCCAAAATATGGAAGAAGAAAAAGTTTTGAAAAAATAGTAGAGAAGATATTAAAGACGAATGAGAAATTGAGAGAAAAGAAATAAGTGTAACGAGGAAAAAAGAATTTGGAAAGAAAGAAAATTATGAATCAGACGAAAAATCAATAATGTTTGTCAAAGAAGAAAAAATGAGTGAAAGAAAAAAAGACAGGAAGATATTAAGAATAAAAGTAAAAATGAATAATACTTGGTAGATAAGAAAAAATAAATAAATGAATCAATAAATAAATAATGAAAGAAAGAAAGAAAGAAAGAATGAATGAATGAATGGAAGAAAGAAAAAATGAAGGAAAGTACAAATAAACCTAGAAGCGAATAATATTTGGCAGAGTAGCGTAAAGAAAGAAAAAAAAAAAGAATGATAAGAAAGAAAGAAAGAAAGAATGAATGAATGTAAGAACGGAGAATGATCGAACGGAAAAAGAAAGTAGGAATAAACGTAAGAACGAATAATGTTATGAAAAAAGAAATGGTAAAAAGAAAGAAAAGAAAGAAAGAATGATAAGAAAGAAAGAAAGAAAAGAAAGAAAGAAATGATAAGAAAGAAAGAAAGAAAGAAAAGAAGAATGATAAGAAGGAAAGAAAAGAAAGAAAGAAAAGAAAGAAAGAAAGAAAGAAAGAAAAAAGAAAGAAAGAAAGAAAGAAAGAATGGAAAAAGAAAGTAGGAATAAATGTAAGAGCGAATAATGTTATGAAAAAAAATGGTAAAGAAAGAAAGAAAGAAAGAATGATAAGAAAGAAAGAAAGAAAGAAAGAAAGAATGATAAGAAAGAAAGAAAGAAAAAAAAGAACGGAAAAGAAAGTAGGAATAAACGTAAGAGCGAATAATGTTATGAAAAAAATGGTATAGAAAGAAAGAAAGAAAGAATGATAAAAGAAAGAAAGAAAGAAAGAAAGAAAGAAAGAAAGAAAGAAAGAATGATAAGAAAGAAAGAAAGAAAGAACGGAAAAAGAAAGTAGGAATAAACGTAAGAGCGAATAATGTTATGAAAAGAAATGGTAAAGAAAGAAAGAAAGAAAGAATGATAAGAAAGAAAGAAAGAAAGAAAGAATGATAAGAAAGAAAGAAAGAAAGAAAGAAAAAAGAAAGAAAGAATGATAAGAAGGAAAGAAAGAAAGAAAGAATGATAAGAAAGAAAGAAAGAAAGAAAGAAAGAAAGAAAGAATGGAAAAAGAAAGTAGAAATAAACGTAAGAGCGAATAATGTTATGAAAAAAAATGGTAAAGAAAGAAAGAAAGAAAGAATGATAAGAAAGAAAGAAAGAAAGAAAGAAAGAATGATAAGAAAGAAAGAAAGAAAGAAAGAAAGAAAGAACGGAAAAAGAAAGTAGGAATAAACGTAAGAGCGAATAATGTTATGAAAAGAAATGGTAAAGAAAGAAAGAATGATAAGAAAGAAAGAAAGAAAGAATGATAAGAAAGAAAGAAAGAAAGAAAGAATGATAAGAAGGAAAGAAAGAAAGAAAGAATGATAAGAAAGAAAGAAAGAAAGAAAGAATGGAAAAAGAAAGTAGGAATAAACGTAAGAGCGAATAATGTTATGAAAAAAAAATGGTAAAGAAAGAAAGAAAGAAAGAAAGAATGATAAGAAAGAAAGAAAGAATGATAAGAAAGAAAGAAAGAAAGAAAGAATGATAAGAAAGAAAGAAAGAAAGAAAGAATGATAAGAAAGAAAGAAAGAAAGAAAGAAAGAACGGAAAAAGAAAGTAGGAAAAAACGTAAGAGCGAATAATGTTATGAAAAAAAATGGTAAAGAAAGAAAGAAAGAAAGAAATAATGATAAGTAAGAAAGAAAGAAAGAAAGAATGATAAGAAAGAAAGAAAGAAAGAATGATAAGAAGGAAAGAAAGAAAGAAAGAATGATAAGAAAGAAAGAAAGAAAGAAAGAAAGAACGGAAAAAGAAAGTAGGAATAAACGTAAGAGCGAATAATATTATGAAAAGAAATGGTAAAGAAAGAAAGAAAGAAAGAAAGAATGATAAGAAAGAAAGAAAGAAAGAAAGAAAGAAAGAAAGAACGGAAAAAGAAAGTAGGAATAATGTTATGAAAAGAAATGGTAAAGAAAGAAAGAAAGAAAGAAAGAAAGAATGATAAGAAAGAAAGAAAGAAAGAAAGAAAGAAAGAAAGAAAGAAAGAAAGAAAGAAAAGAAAAGAAAGAAAGAAAGAAAGAAAGAAAGAAAGAAAGAACGGAAAAATGATCGAACGGAAAAAGAAACTAAGAATAAACGTAAGAGCGAATAATGTTATGAAAAGAAATGGTAAAGAAAGAAAGAAAGAAAGAATGATAAGAAAGAAAGAAAGAAAGAATGATAAGAAAGAAAGAAAGAAAGAAAGAATGATAAGAAGGAAAGAAAGAAAGAAAGAAAGAAAGAAAGAACGGAAAAAGAAAGTAGGAATAAACGTAAGAGCGAATAATATTATGAAAAGAAATGGTAAATAAATAAAGAAAGAAAGAAAGAAAGAAAGAATGATAAGAAAGAAAGAAAGAAAAAGAAAGAAAGAAAAAGAAAGGAAAAATAAAGTTAGGAAAAAAATGGTAAAGAAAAGAAATGGTAAAGAAAGAAAGAAAGAAAGAATGATAAGAAAAAGAAATAAAGAAAGAAAGAAAGAAAGAATGTAAGAACGGAAGAATGTAAGAACGGAAAAAGAAAGTAGGAATAAACGTAAGAGCGAATAATGTTATGCAAAGAAGGGGAAAGAAAGAAAGAAAGATAAAAAAGAAAGAAAGAAAGAATGAACAAACGAAAAAAAAGAAGTAGGGGTGAAAGTAAAATGTGTAAAAGAGGAAAAAGATGAAATAATCGAAAAATAGAGGGAAGAGAGATTTATATCCTTTTTTCACGGTTTATCAATCTTTTGTAGAAATGTATATAAAAATCTGTAGTGTTATTGGTCCTGACCTGGCACCTCGGCTACATCCACTTCCCCACCTCCTTAACGTAGCTACTTTTCGCCTTTTTCTAAAAATTCTTTTAAGGTAATTGTTCTGACGATCTTTCATCTACCGTCCTGGGTATGACGAAAAACTACATCTGGCACAAGGCCTCTGATTGGGAGGTTTTGAGGAACGTGGAACCACCTCTTAATTGCTGGTGTTTCCAGGATCACCCTGACTCGCAGCAATATATTTTTTACAAATTGCCTGCATTATTTTTTCTGATATGCATTACTACTGCTCCCAAGAAAATTAAACTTCATCATTAAATGACCCATAAGATGTTGATAAACCGCTAATCAAAGTCAATCAATCTTTCTTCTACGTTAGCAAAACTTTATGAATTTAAGCGCAGTACTAGACTGGAGTCAAGATTTTACAAATGAAAGACGTAGATGCAACCGTAATTTCTATTCTTATAGTTTCTTCACTCGCACTTATCACTTGTGGGACTCTCATCCGGCTTCTCGCTTCCCATTTAACTTTGATGTTCTAAAATTTAAATGCAATATCAATCGTTATATATCGACTTCTTAATTACTCGTCTATTGTTCTCTCTTCTTAATAATCTTTCTCTTTTTTCTTATTCTTTCACACTCAGTAACCCCTTTTGTCTTAGTGGCTAGATATAACCGTAAGTTCTATGTGAGCAGTTTCTTCTCTCGCACTTCTCGCTTGTGGAACTCTCTTCCGGCTTCTTTCTTCCCAGTCAACTTTGATCTTCAAAATTTAAATGCAATGTCAATTGCTATCTACTGTCTTCTTGATTACTCTCCTGTTGCTCTCTCTCTCTCTATCTATCTCTATCTCTCTATCTCTCTCTCGCCTTAATAATCTTTCTCTCCTTTTTCAAATTCTTTCACACTCAATAACCCTTTGTGTTTAGTGGCTCGATATAACCGCAAGTTCTATGCTAACAGTTTCTTCTATCGCACTTCTCGTATGTGGAACTCTCTTCCGGTTTCTGGCTTCCCACTCAACTTTGCTCTACAAAAATTTAAATGCAATATCAATCGCTATCTACTGACTTCTTAATTACTCTTCTATGGTTCCCTCTTCTAAATAAACTTTCTATTTGTTCTTATTCTTTCACACTCATTAACCCCTTGTATCTTAGTGGCTAGATGTAACCGTAAGTTCTATGCCAACAGTTTCTTCTATGGACTTCTCGCTTTTGGAACTTTCTTCCGGCTTCTGGCTTGCCAGTCAAGTTTGATCCTCAAAATATTATTTACAATATAATCGCTATCTTCTATCTCTTATTTCTCGTTCTTTTCTGCTTCTTTTTTCCTTAATAGTGTTTTACTCATATCCTCTCGAGCTGAGTTACCCCCCCTTTGCGTCTTAGTGGTTTTATCGCCTTACTTGGAAAAAGACTTATAAAGAAACAAAATAGGAAGAAGAAAAAAATGAAAAAGGAAAAGATGAAAAAACGAAAGAATATAGGACGGAAAACGAAACAGTATCGGGAAGAAAAGATGTAAGGTGAATGGAAAAGGTGAAAGGTAAAGAAGAAAAAGATGTAGAAGGGTGATGTGTAGAGAAGAGGAATGAATGAAAGACGAATTAAAAGAAAAAGAAAATAATGAACGCGGGAATAGTAATGAAGAAGGAAAAAAGAAGAAAATGTTTAAAGAAGAGTGAGATATAAAAGAAAAGTGGGGAAAAACTATGCCGAATGAAAAAAAATAAAGAAAAAAGATTGGAAAAAACTATGCCGAATGAAAAAAATATAAAGAAGAATTGAAGACGATTGACAAATAATTATAGCGAAGAAGATTGTATGAAAAAAATCACGCGAAGAAAGAAATTGAATGAAAATAAGAAAAAAGAAAAATGACGAAGTGATCAGAAGTTAAAATAACATGAAAAAAGAAAAGGGTAAAGTAAAATTAGGCAGAAGAAGAAAATAAGAAGAATAAAAGAAGGCATAAGAAGGAACGAAAAAAGAAAGAAAAATAATAAGAATTAATGTACGAAAAAGAGAATGAAGAGAAAGCAACAAAAGATGAAAAGAAATGAGAAGGAAAAATTTGAAGAAAAGTAAACAAGGCAACGCACATAGAAGGAATGGGAGAGGAAAGAAACAATTTTTAATAGATAAAGAAAGAATAAATGGATGAACGAATGAAAAGAAAAATAATTCTGAATGAAAGAAAGAAAGGTAGTAAAAAAAAGAAAGAAAGAAAGAAAGAAAGAAAAAGCTAGGATAAACGCAAACCCGAATAATGTTTGGTAGAGAAGAAAGAAAGAAAGAAAAGAAAGAAAGAAAGAAAGAAAGAAAGAAAGAATTATGAATGAACGTAAAACTGAATAATATTTGGTAGAGAAGAGAAAAGAAAGAAATAAAAAACTAGGAATAAAAGTAAAAGCTAATAATGCTTGTTAGAGAAGAGAAAAGAAAGAAAGAAAGAAAGAAAGAAAGAAAGAACTACCAATAAAAATAAAAGCTAATAATGTTTGGTAGAGAAAAGAAAAGAAAGAAAGAAAGAAAGAAAGAAAGAAAGAAAGAAAGAAAGAAATTGTAGCATAATGTTTGGTAGAGAAAAAAGAAAAAAAAAAAGAAAAAATTTTGAAAGAAAAGAAAGAAAAGAAAGAAAGAAAATTGTGAGAAAAATTTTGTGAGTGAAAAAGAAAGAAAAAAAATGCTAATAATATTTGGTAGACAAGAGAAAAGAAAGAAAGAAAAATCTAGGAATAAAAGTAAAAGCTAATAATTTTTGGTACAGAAGAAAGAAAGAAAGAAAGAAAGAAAGAAAGAAAGAAAGAAAGAAAGAAAGAAAAAAACTGAAATTGTGAGAGAAAAGAAAGAAATAACTTAAAAAAGTAAAGCTAATAATATTTGGTAGACAAGAAAGAAAAAGAAAAGAAAAATCTAGGAAAAAAAATGTAGGAATAAAAGTAAAAGAAATAATTTTTTTTGAAACAAAAAAAAGAATTTTTGTAGAAAGAAAAAGAAAAAAGAAAGAAAAAACTTAAAAGAAAGAAAGAAAAAGAAAAAAAAAGAAAGAAAAAAGTAGAAAGAAAAGAAAGAAGAAAGAAAGAAAAAGAAAGAAAAAAGCTAGGATAAACGCAAACCTGAATAATGTTTGGTAGAGAAGAAAGAAAGAAAGAAAGAAAGAAAGAAAGAAAGAAAGAAAGAAAGAATTAATGAATGAACGTAAAACTGAATAATATTTGGTAGAGAAGAGAAAAAGAAAGAAATAAAACTCGGAATAAAAGTAAAAAGCTAAAAAGAAAATGCTCGTTAGAGAAGAGAAAAAAGAAAGAAAGAAAAGAAAGAAAAGAAAAAAAAAGAAAGAAAAATAAAAAGAAAGAACTACCAATAAAAAATAAAAGCTAATAATGTTTGGTAGAGAAAAAGAAAAAGAAAAAAGAAAGAAAAAAAAAAGAAAGAAAGAAAAGAAAGAAAAAGAAATGAAAGAAGAAAAAAAGAAAATTGAAAGAAAGAAAAGTGAACTTAAAAAGCTAATAATAATTTTGGTAGACAAGAGAAAAGAAAAAAACTAGGAATAAAAGTAAACAAAATGTAGGAAAAGAATAAAAAAGTAAAAAGCTAATAATTTTTTGGTACAGAAGAAAAGAAAAAAGAAAGAAAGAAAGAAAGAAAAATTGTGAGAAAGAAAGAAAAAAAAAATGAAAAAAGAAAGAAAGAAAGAAAGAACGAACGACCAAACGAACGAACGAACGAAAGAAAGAAAGAAAGAAAGAAAGAAAGAAAGAAAGAAAACTCGGAATAAAAGTAAAAACTAATAATGTTTGGTACAGAAGAAAGAAAGAAAGAAAGAAAAAAGAAAATTAAATGAACGTAAAACTGAATAATATTTGGTAGAGAAGAAAAAGAAAGAAAGAAAGAAAGAAAGAAAGAAAGAAAGAAAGAAAGAAAGAACTACCAATAAAAATAAAAGCTAATAATGTTTGGTAGAGAAAAGAAAAGAAAGAAAGTAAGAAAGAAAGAAGGAAAGAAAGAAAGAAAGAAAGAAAAAAGAAAGAAAAAAATCTAGAAAAAAGAAATTTTGTACAGAAGAAAGAAAGAAAGAACTTAAAAGTAGACAAGAGAAAAGAAAGAAAGAAAAATCTAGGAATAAAAGTTAAAGCTAATAATTTTTGGTAAGGGTTAATGAATAATATTTGGTAGAGAAGTGAAAAGAAAGAAAGCAAAAAGAAAGAAAGAACTACCACTAAAAGTAAAAGCTAATAATGTTTGGCAGAGAAGACAAAAGAAAGAAAAAAAGAAAAAAGAATGAAATTAACAATGAACGTAAAACTGAATAATATTTGGAAGAGAAGAGAAAAGAAAGAAAGAAAAAAAAACAAGGAATAAAAGTAAAAGCTAATAATGCTTGTTAGAGAAGAGAAAAGTAAAATTGAAAAAAATATTTAGGAATTAATGTAAAAGCTAATAATGTTTGAGCAAAGAAAAGAAAAGAAACAAACAAACAAAAAATTAGGAATAAAAATAAAAGCGTATAAAAAAATAAAGGAAAAAAAAAGCAAGAATTAATGTACGAGGAAACTTGTTAAGGCACATAATGGGAATAGAAGACGAAAGAAACGATGTTTACTGATCTTTAAATGGTAAAAACAATGAATTCACAGAGTGTTTGCCAGAGGTCTAGGTGTTGCGAAAACCGGAATTCTTTCTCAAAGGTGAGTTTACAAGGATTGGACAAAAGAAAACGTGGAAATAGTAAGATAAATGATACATAATAAATAACAAAAAAAATGCAAGAGTTAAATAAATAAATAAATAAATAAATAAATAAGAAAGATATAAGTTTTGCCTCTCTCGCGTCAGAGAACTTGCCGGACGCAAAACAGGAAGTCAGAGATTTCTGATACGAGATCGAATTCCCGTAGCAAGCGCCCGCACCGGATAACCTTATCGGAGAAAGGTTTTGGGCCATACTAAACAACCCAAAGTAGGAGTGGGGCAAAAGAACCTCCGATAAAAACAAAATAAATGTCTGTCTGTGTGACTGTGTGTGTTTGTGAGTGTGTGTGGGAGAGAGACACAGAGAGAGAGAGAGAGACGACTGAAGGCTAATTAGGGGGAATTCTCTACCGGACATGAGATTAAAAGTGAGAAAAAGACTGATCGATACAACATAGCTATCATTTCGGAACATTTTAAGAATATAATATACCTTATGGCAGAGACTGGCCAAAGCAAAACTTCTTCATATCACCATCGCAAACAGAAGAGTTTTATACCACAATCTTCTAGATACAAAGTTGAACCTTTAAAAAAGAATATATATATATATATATATATATATATACCTGCTTCGATCCAAGAAAAAACCTCTGATGCGCAATTTTCAATAGGGAGGTTGAAGACGACTGTCCAAGGGGCGTAACGAAGAAAACGCTAGAATGAGTTCCAATAGGCGTCCTGGTAACGGAGAGATCTATCTATCTATCTATCTCAATCTCTCTCTCTCTCTCTATATATATATATATATATATATATATATATATATATATATATATATATATATATGTGTGTGTGTGTGTGTGCGCGCGTGTGTGTTCAGATTCTATATACCGTGTCCGCTCAGAAAGTGTGCGATCAAAGCTCTTCACAACACTCTATGTTTTGAGGTTCATTCATATATTCATTCAGTATATATATATATATATATATATATATATATATATATATATATATATATATATATATGTGTGTGTGCATTTAGGCAGTAATTTTTCATTGCGATTTTCGCTTCGGCGTCTCGTATACACGAGTTTGTCGTTGTTTTGAAATTGTTCATGCAACAAAAACAGACTATCATTATTGTTTTGTCCGTGAATTGTTTAAAAATATTGAAATGTAAGTGTCATCTTTGATAATGGCTTATGTAAGCCGAAAGCTTAGATAGGATTGAAACATGTATCAATATGGTGATTTCCTTTCGTCTTTCAATGATAATGTTATTAAGCTTATCAGACAATACGAAAGGAACTCACTTAAAATAGAGAAAACTTGTCTATATTATTTAATGAAACACGCATCAACATATATATATATATATATATATATATATATATATATATATATATATATATATATCCGTTACCAGCACGCCGACTGGGACTCATTACAGGATTATTTTCGTGACGCTTTCATCCTTTCTCGGAAATACCCCGTGAAACCACAATCTTCTTCATGGTTCACACCAGCCTGCTCGGCCGCTGTAGCCCAGAATAACTATTATTTCGGCGAAACCAGCGTGACAACTCTCGTCACAACAGGTGCCTATATACTACTTCTCGTGACAAAGGTAAGCGAATCCTCGAATAGGCTAAGTCCCTGTTTGCTGAGAGAATGAGGCACCACATAGCCTCTATAAACTACCGCTGTCGTGAACACTGGCGTCTCTGAAATAGGGTATTAAATAAGTGCTCGGTTTCTATTTCACCTTCCTCAATCGATTTGATGTGTTATCATCCTCTGCTGATAAAGCTGAATGCGTTGCCCGTAAATTCTCCTCTAACTTTACACTTCATTCAAGCCGAGTATCCCTGCCTAACTTCCGACTAAAGCTGATTAACTAAACTAACTTGATTAAGTAACTGATTCTCTGTTGAATGATATACATATAACCCCTTCTATAGCTTCGGTTATCATCTCTAACGTCCATCCCCCACAAAGCATGTGGGCTCGATGACATCCCTGTAATAGTCATTAAGAAATGTGCTCCCGAACTGACTCCTGTTCTCTCTAAACTGTATAATAAATGACTCGTTGCCTCCTGCTTTCCTGTCTGATGATGTCATCATCTGTTGTTTCAGTTTTTGAAGACGTCTGACCTACCCAACTATCGACTTATTAGCCTCTTGCCGCTTTTTGTGAAACTCCTAGAGGCCCTAATCAAAGCCGAAATGGATCGTCATCTTTTATCACTAGGCCTTTTCTCAGACAAGCAATACGGCTTTCGTTTCTCCAGATCAACTGCTGATCTACTAAAGATAATTGCGGGAAAACGTCTATAATGCTCGAGATTAAAACAGTGAAACCCGGGATATAGCATTAGACATCTGGAAAGCTTTTGACAGAGCCTGGCATTCAGGTCTTCTCCACATGCAAAAAAAGATATATCCGGTCACATTTTGCGGCTAATTCAGTCGTTCATATGAAAATAGACAAGGGAAAGCAACGCATGACATAACTAGTGGGCTGCATGACAGAACGTGGTCTGGGGAAGGTGACATAGGGATGAAACCTATTGAGAGCTACACGTGATAGGGGATAAGTGGAGAGCCATGATCGCCTACGTTCTGAAAGGACACAGCACACAAAAAGAAAAGAAAGAAGCTTTTGCTATGTATTTAAAGATTCTTCATAAAATCCAAAGAAAAATATACACTGTTATCGGCCCTAACCTAACTAAATTTAGGGTTAACAGTTACTTTCCCCATATATCCCCTATAGACCTTCTTCTGTAACCCTCTTCCTCGAGTGGATCTTGGGTCTTGTATAAAATGAACATAATTGTAAAAAAATTTCATTCCCCCCACTACCGTAAAGTAGCTCCCCTGTGCCTTTTCTACAGGGTGCTGAAGAAATGCCTACCACATAATGATAAAACTTTAGTGGCAATGATGTCTATATCTAGCTAATGTCTTACAATTATCTGGAGGTATTTTTGCTACACGTTGTATTATTATTTTAATGTAATTGTTCTGATGTGCTTTCCTCTTTGCAAGCTCGACATTACAAATTCAAGCGCAGTACTAGAATGACAGCTAGGTCTCATCATTTTACAGTTGAAATTCAATGTAACCTTAAGTTCTATGCTATCCGTTTCTTTTCTCGCACTTCTCGCTTGTGAAAATCTCTTCCAGCTTCTTGTTACTTGAATCTTCAAAAATTTAAATGCATTTTCGTCCTGCACTTTTATTGTTCACCCGCCTGAATAATGTTTTTCTTTTCCTTACATTACTTACTCTCAGTAACAAGTTGCGTTTTAGTGGATTTATTTTGCCTTTTTTGGAGTGAAAGGATTTTAAAAAAATTGGATCAGAAAGACAAAATCGTATGATCAAGTGACAAGAGTTATATCAATAAAAGATGCTGTGGAGAGCCATGATTGCCTACGTGTTGATAATGAAGCGAATGAGCCTACGTCTTAATTGATGTTTTATGGTGACCAATGATGATTGTTAGCAGTCTTCTTCTTCTTCTCTGCTTCACAAACAATAATGAGGAATAAAAAAATATATTGCCTGCAGAAAGTTAAACGATTACATAGATGAAAAGCCCAAATGATTCGCTTCACCATCTGCGACCCTCAAAGTCTTGGCAAGTGTTCATTTTAATGAAGGGTTGCTGACCTCCAAGCTAAACTCCGGGCCATCAATATCGTCACCATCCATTTTCTTTATTCTTTTTTCCTTTTTCCGTTTCTTTCCTTTTTTTTATCTACTTTTTTTTTGTTTTAACAGCTCCAGTGTGTCATAATGCGAAAGATCGTTGATGAAATATACGAACAAGTAACATAATCATCGTTCCTTATATTTCACTAGTTTGGCTATCCGGTCCTCCTCAGGTGTATCATTTGATGATATTTAACTACCCTCCTACCAAAAAAAAAAAAATAAATAAATAAGAAAATAAGAAAACAGGGTCTGATCCAAACGATTAATAATACGTCTGGTATTGTAAATTCTCTTCACTTGATGAATAATTTACACGGCATCAACATCTTCATTGTTTTAATAATTTACGATTCACTTGGCTGAATCTCTTGGTCAAGTGAGTATCGTATTTGCCAAACTTCATTAAATTGCTGAAATGAATTAAGCTGCCTTAATTTGCTGATGTAAGTTAAGCTGTCTTGGTCAAATGCGTGTCGTATTTACTAAACTTCATTAAATTGCTGAAATGAATTAAGCTGCCTTAATTTGCTGATGTAAGTTAAGCTGTCTTGGTCAAATGCGTGTCGTATTTACTAAACTTCATTAAATTGCTGAAATGAATTAAGCTGCCTTAATTTGCTGATGTAAGTTAAGCTGTCTTGGTCAAATGCGTGTCGTATTTACTAAACTTCATTAAATTGCTTAAATGAGTTAAGCTGCCTTAATTTTCTGATGTAAGTTAAGCTGTCTTGATCAAATGCGTGTCGTATTTGCCAAACTTCACTAAATTGCTGAAATTAGTTAATCTGTCTTAATTTACTGAAATAAGTTAAGCTGTCTTGATGAAATGCGTGTCGTATTTGCCAAACTTCAGTAAATTGCTGATATGAGTTAGGCAGCCTTAATTTACTGATGTAAGTTAAGCTGTCTCTATGCTTTGGTCAAATACATGTCGTCTTTGCCAAACTTCTTTAAATTACTAGTATAAATTAGAGTAATCATGTTTTGGAACCAACACCCGTTTATTTTGTTTCACGGCGTATCGACACCTGATTGGGTTATTTAATGCCGGTAAGATTTTTAGGAGAGGTTCGTATGAATAGAATAAATATTTGTATAAAATCAATTTGCTGGTCAGATTCCATTGACGTATTTTTGTAAAGAGTGTTTTTGTAGAGACTCTTGTTTGGTTTGATTTATTCTGTTTTACGGCATATCAACACTTCAATGAGTTATCTAATGTCAACAAGATTTTTACGATAGGTTCGTTTGAATAGAATATATAATATTTGTAAGAAATCAGTTTGCAGATCAGGTTTCATTGACGTATTTTTCTAAAGAGATTTTTGTAGAGAGTCCTGTTTGGTTTAGTTTAGTTTATTTTAAGGCATATCAAGCTCAATGAGTTATTTAAGACCGACAAGAATTTTAGGATAGGTTCGTATGAATAGAATACGTATTCTTTGTAAGAAACCAGTTTCATTGATGTATTTTTTGCAAAGAGTTTTTTTTTTCTATCGAATTTTTTTTCTTGCTGGTGGTTTTTTTCAAAAATGTATTAGCATTTTTACTATAAAAATCTATGTTTATACTTTTATAGCATTTTGACCCCAGTTTCGGAGTTAATTATTTGAAAATAAGAATACCGCAGTGAAATCTGAACAATCTTCTTACAGATGAAGAAGAGACTTGAAGCAACAGAAACAAAGAAAAGAGTACTGAATAGTTACTTAATATCAGTCCTTGTATACCGCAGTGAAATCTGAACAATCTTCTTACAGATGAAGAAGAGACTTGAAGCAACAGAAACAAAGAAAAGTGTACTGAAGTGTTACGTAATATAAGTCCTCTTATATGGGAATGAATGCTGGAAAATCTCCTCACAGATGAAGAAGAGACTTGAATCAATAGAAATAAAGAAATGTATACAGAACCTGTTACGTAATATCAGTCCTCCAATATGGCAGTGAATGTTTGACAATCTCCTTATAGATGAAGAAGAGACTTGAATAAACATAAACAGAGAAAAGAGTACTGACGTGTTACATAATATCAGTCCTTGTATACGGCAGTGAATTCTGAACAATCTTCTTACAGATGAAGAGGAGACTTGAAGCAACAGAAACAAAGAAAAGAATACTGGAATTGTATGCAATATCAGTCCTCCTATATGGCAGTGAATGCTGGAAAATCTCCACGCAGTTGAAGAAGAGACTTAAAACAACAGAGATATGGTTCTACAGGAGAATGCTATAGACAAAACATGTGAACATTGATGTTTTAGAGAAGATGGAAACAGTATAAAGATGCTTCTACCTGACATCAGAAAGAGGGTTTGGAAAATTTGATAATCGCTGGGAACCTAACAGGTGCTACCACCCCGTGTTAAGGTAGACCAAGGAGCTACAATTGAGAGGTAATTCCACGCTCCTCAAAACCTTCCGTTCAGAGGCCTTGCTGCTGGATGTAATTTATCGTCATGCCGAGGACGAGGAACCATTACAGCATAATTTTTGATAGTTTTATAAGACTTAACCGGTTCAATCTCCAGCCATCTATAGGTCAAATGTATCATTCGATAATGTTAAATTGTCTATTACCGAGACATCAGTCAGGCTCGGGAGAATATAGTGTTGTAATCTGGACGAGATTTGAGACCAAAGAATCCGTTGTGGCCTCTATTGCTCCCCGGCTCTCTAATGCACAACCCTGAGTAGGTTGATAGAAGAGGTCACGCTGTTACCAACGCAGTAGGGCCCTCTTATCCACATCGTTTAAAGGATCGATTAGAAAGGTTGGCCCAAGTGCCGTCGCATGCGTCGCCAAAAACTTTGTTGAGTACGCCTTCATTGCCTCTGACTCCGGATTTTTCCTTGGGGTTGATTACCGAAGTCTTTCCCATGAATGGGGGTTAGCCTTTCATCATCATCATCATCATCATCGTCATCATCATCGTCATCATCATCATCATCATCGTCGTCATCATCACCATCGTCATCATCATCATCGTCATCATCGTCGTCATCATCATCGTCGTCATCATCGTCGTCATCATCATCATCGTCATCGTCATCATCATCATCATCATCATCGTCGTCATCATCACCATCGTCTTCATCATCGTCGTCATCATCATCATCGTCATCATCATCGTCGTCATCATCATCAACGTCGTCGTCATCATCATCGTCATCATCATCGTCATCATCATCATCATATCATCATCATCATAGTCATCATCATCATAGTCATCGTCGTCATCATCATAATCATCATCATCATCATAGTCATCGTCATCATCATCATAGTCATCATCATCATAGTCATCATCATCATCATCATCATAGTCATCGTCATCATCATCATAGTCATCATCATCGTCGTCAGCATCATCATCATCATCGTCCCTTTGTAATTTTAGTAGGGATCCGAATACAGACGCCATATTGAATCTCCTACGCAACGCTCAGTCAAAGACAAGCCAGCAGCAGTTCTGGTATAGTCAGACTTGTCCGTTGTTTGACATTGTCCAGCCAATTTTTGCGTTGCTATCTTCTCCGACGTCCACCTTCAATGGTGTTTTGCATCCTACCATGTAATGTGTCCAAACCACGTCATTTTCTTCCGTTTGATTTGGTGAATAGAGGTTCCTGGTTGCCCACAAAACTGTCATCTCTTTTCCGCCCAAATTCATTGGTTTTATGTTTAGGTTGCCTCCCAAAAGCCGGGCAAATTTTAAGAAACAGGAAAATCTTAGAAACAAAAAAAATAATGCAGAATTGTTACGTAATAGTCTGCCTATATGGTAGTGACTACTAGACAATCTCCTCGCAGATGAAGAGGAGTCTTGAAGCAACAGAAACATACAGAAGAATACAGAATTTTACGTAATATCAGTCCTCCTATATGGTATTGAAAGCTGGACAATCTCCTCACAGATGAAGAAGAGACTTGAACCAATAGAAATAAAGAAATGTATACAGAACTGTTATGTAATATCAGTCTTCCTATATAGCAGTGAATGCTTGACAATCTCCTTATAGATAAAGAAGAGACTTGAAGCAACAGAAACAAAGAAAAGAGTACTGAATTGTTACTTAATATCAGTCCTTGTATACCGCAGTGAAATCTTAACAATCTTCTTACAGATGAAGAAGAGACTTGAAGCAACAGAAACAAAGAAAAGAGTACTGAATTGTTACTTAATATCAGTCCTTGTATACCGCAGTGAAATCTGAACAATCTTCTTACAGATGAAGAAGAGACTTGAAGCAACAGAAACAAAGAAAAGTGTACTGAAGTGTTACGTAATATAAGTCCTCTTATATGGGAATGAATGCTGGAAAATCTCCTCACAGATGAAGAAGAGACTTGAACCAATAGAAATAAAGAAATGTATACTGAACCCGTTACGTAATATCAGTCCTTCAATATGGCAGTGAATGTTTGACAATCTCCTTATAGATGAAGAAGAGACTTGAATAAACATAAACAGAGAAAAGAGTACTGAATTGTTACTTAATATCAGTCCTTGTATACGGCAGTGAATTCTGAACAATCTTCTTACAGATGAAGAAGAGACTTGAAGCAACAGAAACAAAGAAAAGAATACTGGAATTGTATGTAATATCAGTCCTTCTATATGGCAGTGAATGCTGGAAAATCTCCACGCAGTTGAAGAAGAGACTTAAAACAACAGAGATATGGTTCTGCAGGAGAATGCTATAGACAAAACATGTGAACATTGATGTTTTAGAGAAGATGGAAACAGTATAAAAATGCTTCTACCTAACATCAGAAAGAGGTTTTGGAAAATTTGATAGTCACAGGATATATTGAAGACCAGGAGACAGAGAAAAACAAAGCATAATCTACCTAGCGAGCTTGAGTAAAGGGATGGCGGAACAGTGGTTAGGAGTGATAAGAAAAAAACGACATACAAAAAAGAGGAAATCGTGGTGAGCCATGATCGTTAACACGCTGAAGGGAAGAACAAGCTTGAGAAAATGGATGGAAGAACGGGGTTTAGGAGAGATAACAAAAAGACAACACAAGATATAAAAAAGTGAGGAAATTGTGGAGACCCATGATCATTAACGTCCTGAAGGGACACGGCCCGTAGAGGAAACAGAACGAATAAATGGACAGCAGATCAGGGTTAAGGATAGATAGCAAAAATACATTTATGAAGAGCAACAAAGGACAGGACATTGTGGAGAGCCATAATTGTCAACGCCCTGAAGGAACATGGCCCATAGGAGAGATAGAACGAGATCGATTAAATGGATATTAGCACAAAGTTCAGGTGAGATAACAAAAAGACAACCTTTATGAAGAGCAACAAAGGGCAGGACACTGTGGAGAGCCGTGATCGCCAACGTTATAAAGAGACCCAAAGAAGAAGAAAGAAGAAATAAACACGAAGGAAAGCAAAAGACATCGCTAAGCCTGACTGCTTATTCTAGTTTCTTTAGGCCTGGGGGAGATTGATAAGAGTGACAGAATATTACATATGCAGTAGTCCACACTCGCTACATCGCTCAAGTAATCTACTGAAAAAGCAAATGTTGATATGCATTGTTCCAGTAATTATGCTGTTGTTTGCAGGTATCGGCTGAACACAACCATAAAATGACTTCGGGAATCCATTTTTTCCTGGGGCTGACACCCGAAGACCTCATCATGAATGAGTATAGATACATGCTAGTGAGGATTTCAAATTCAGTTATCTCCCTGTACTACTTACGGAACAGGATACCGGAATATTATAAAATATGCTAAGATGATTCGCTGTAGCTGAATGGTACAGGACGCCAGCCAAATGACGGTTTCCGTATAGGAATAGTTGTTCGATTCCTTTCTACGAAATTTCTCGAACATTCAAGTCGATAAATGTAATTTATACTGTTTAATTTAAAAACAGAGCATTTACTTATATACAATGTATCTATAAAAATAACGTATAAGCAAAATATATATATATATATATATATATATATATATATATATGTGTGTGTGTGTGTGAGAGAGAGGGGGGGGAGAGAGGGAGAAGGGGGATGAGTCGTTATTTTCTGCTTCTGTCTTTTTAATGCGTGTTTTATTGTTCTCTCTCTCTTAATAGTGTTTTCTACATATTTTCTCATACTCATTAATCCCCGGCAGGCGTCTGAGTGGATTTATTGCCTTGCCTGAGGTGAAATAATTAACAGAAGATGGAGCGTTCCATGAATATTTCTTCACTCCTATATATATATATATATATAAATATATATATATATATATATATATATATATATATATATATATATATATATATATATATATATATATATATATATATATATATATATATATATATATATATATATATATATATATATATTGTGTGTTTTAGGTATTTTTCATTCATACATGTTTCATTAAGTAATATAGACAATTGTTGTCTATTTATTTTATGTAAATTTATTTCATAACCTCTGATAAGCTTAACAACATTATCATTAAACAAAGAAAGAAAATCACAATATTGATACATATTTTTAATCCAGTCTAAGCTTTCGGCTTACATAAGCCATTATCAAAGATGACAATTACTGTACAATATACTAATTTCCTCCAGTTGGTCTGGGGTAGTTATGAATATATATATATATATATATATATATATATATATATATATATATATATATATATATATATAATCAAATTAATAGATATAAATAAATGCAAGTGTAAGTGTTCAGCTATAAATAAATACATATAACCTTTGGTGTAAGATAACCAAGGCTCAATGCGAAATAACAGGACTATTAGGTATATATTAGTCTAAATATATAGTACCAACCACCGCCAGTATGACTCAGAGTTTATTGCTACTAATGTAATCAACAGTCAAAGATTTTAATCAAAGATCAATACTTGATGATTACATTAATCGCATGAAATTGTTTCCTCGATATAGGGTTGGTATATGTGGAATAAAATTTCGATAACAAAAGCCACTATTTTTAAGAAAGTGCTCAATACAATGTGGAGCAAATAATATTTATTTAAAAAATATAACATAAATATGTTATAAAATCACTACAAAAATAGCCATTTTGTTTCTAAACTTCTAGTGTCTTGTCAAGTAGTGGTATATACATACATACATACATACACAGTGGAGTAATGGATAGCGGCTTGGATTGAGGAATCGCAGAGCCGAGTTCGAATTCCATTCGAATCCATTACATTCATTTACGTGCTAATACACTTGGGAAAGGTGTGAATCCTCTTCCTCTCCTTCCAGCTATGTGTAAAATAGCAGGAGGGAGAGTTCTATAGCCTTGGATGGCAACTTGTCTAGGAGAAGGACAACTCTGAATTCAAAACCTGCGGAGGGTCGTTTGGGAACCTTGTGGCATTCGGTGCACCAGGTCTCTGTATTCGTCCCTTCAAAAAGTGTGGATGGTCCTGCACGAGGCCTTCACCACTATAATCAAATCTCATGTGCCGGTGTCGGGCTGTCGGTTTCCTGGAAACTGATCTGCTTGACCCTCATACGTCGAATCTCAACGTGAGAGTCGACTATACTATATATATATATATATATATATATATATATATATATATATCGTGATTCCCCACCTAATTAAACGTTATTTTTTTTAACATTAAAACAAGATGTACAGTTTTGTAGGAGGTATATGAATGTTCTAATGTAACACTGCATAATAAATAAATATTTACGGCTCTACTTTTGTATTAAGACCTGTTTTAAATTATTATTTTGAACGTAGAAATCGTCCTCTTCATTCTTTTACATATATATATATACGCAGAAATCGTCATCTTCATTCTTTTATATATATATATATATATATATATATATATATATATGTTCGATCAGCAAGGAAGTAGAATCACAATTGAATTTTGATCTAAAATTATTACTGTATAAGGTGGATCTTTGTGATAAATAATACAAAATTAAGCGCATTAGCAAAGAAGTAAAATAAATATTATGTTGGTGCAAAAATAATGACGTAATAATGTCGTTTTTTGACCTTAAAAAGTACGTCAAAAAACGACATTATTACGTCATTATGTTTGCACCAACCTAATACTTGCTGTATGAATTAAATGCTTCTTTCGTCATTAGGCTAAAAATATATTGATACACCCTAAACTTCGTGGTGCTGAAAAGTAAATACCAGTACTTGTCTAATGTCCAAACTGCGAGATATTTTTTTTCTAAGGTTTCTTAGTCAGGTCATGAAATTTCAGTATCCCAATTCGTGTGTCCCATTCGATAATCTACAATCTTTTCCCGCCCTCGTCCTATTCTGTTCCAAACGGCAATAATCCGTCTTCTCTTTTAATCTCCCTCCTGTTACTCCTCCGGATATTTCTCACTGACTCTCTCTTCGCTTATCAATCTTTTCTTTATCCCTTTTCCCCCACTTACATAAAGATTTTGCCTTCTTTGCATAAAATGTCTTTCTTCTCTCTCTCTCTCCCTCTCTCTCTCTCCCTCCTTCTCTCTTTATCTCGCTTGCTTTCTTTGTCTCTCTGTCACTTATTCTTTCTTTGCTCTTGGCTCCAACGATGGAGTCTGAAAAGATATTTTGATGAGTATGCAAGTGCTATTCGAAAAAAGCGCAGGTGCGTGTATCCTGCTTCTTCGAATAGCGATTTCAGATTCCCATCTCTATTACCATTAATGGCATTTTCTGCCGGGCACTATTGCAAAAAAAAAAAAAAAAAAAAAAATCGGCTTGCTAAATTAACAAAATATGAAGTATATTAAAAAACAAAAAAAAACAAAAGCGGAACCAGAAGGTGAGTCTTTAAATAGCCCCAGTCAAAGCCTCGCCTACTGTTAAGGAAATGTATTATTCTTCAAATTCTTCTTTTTTTTAAAAAAATTCTGTGAGTGTGTGTACTTATCAGTCTCCCGCTTAGAGGTATGACATAATGGTTTCAGATTCTGAAAGACAGAAACATTTCCTTAATACAAAACTGCAAAACAAAAATCAATAATAATAAAAAATAAAAAAACAGAAAAAATAATAGTTGCAATTCGACAAAATCTTCCTTGTCACAGACACATATATATATATATATATATATATATATATATATATATATATATATATATATATATATATATATATATATATATATATATATATATATATATTAACAGAATTAATTGATTTCGGCTGAAGAAAGCAATTCTAGATTTATTTGATGGCAAGTAAACTTCAGAGATAGGTAACCGGATAAAATAACCAGTAAACTCCAACAATTGAAATCATTTTGTATATCTGTTAAACTCGGCGAATTCAAGAGAAGGCATGAATTTCTAAAGAACCCTTCTGTCTTCACTTTGAATAGTGTTGCCATATCTGGTTTGGCGCTCCTGTTATTTATTTAGAGATTCTTGATAAAACCCAAAGAAGGATCT
This sequence comes from Acanthosepion pharaonis, assembly GCA_903632075.3. Classification (NCBI taxonomy): domain Eukaryota; kingdom Metazoa; phylum Mollusca; class Cephalopoda; order Sepiida; family Sepiidae; genus Acanthosepion; species Acanthosepion pharaonis. Next base: position 422,318 of record CAHIKZ030000905.1, on the reverse strand, counting down.
GCAATTTTATTGGGCCTTACCGGGTACCTTTGCTTCTGTCTCTTTCCGGCCGCCGTAAGGTAGTTCCCTGTAACTCTTCTAGAAATCATTTCATGGTCATTGTTATGATGAATTTTTCTCTGTGACACCAATTCTTTGTGAATGTAAACGCAATAGTAGATGACTGGCGGCAAAGACTCGTCATTTTACATTAGAAATGGCGAGATGTAACCGTAACGTCTATGCTAAGAGTTTCGTCTTCCGTACTTGTCGCTTGGGGTATTCTCCTTTCGCATCTACTTACCCTTGAATTCAATTTTGATGTCCAAAATTTTAAATGCAGTGTCAATCGTTATCTTCTGTTTTCTTAATTCCTCTTCTTTTATTGTTATCCCACCTTAATAGTGCTTTTGTTTTTCTGATATTCTTTCACACTCAGTAACTCCTTGCATTTTAGTAGATTTATTGCCTTGCTTGGGATGAAATGATTAAATGCAATGTCAATCGTTATCTTCTCTCTTCTTAATTCCTCTTCTTTTATTGTCCTCTCTCCTTAATACTGTTTGTCCTTTTTCTCATATTCTTTCAGGCTCAGTAATTCCTTGCGTCTTAGTAGATTTATTGCCTAACTTGGGATGAAATGATTAAATGCAATGTCATTTTATCTTTCTTCTTAATTCCTCTTCTTTTTACTGTTCTCTCTCCTTAATAGTGTTTTCTTTTTCTCATATTCTTTCATATTCAGTAACTCCTTGCTTCTTAGTAGATTTATTGCCTTGCTTAGGATGAAATGATTAAATGCAATGTCAATCGTTATCTACTGTCTTCTTAATTCCTCTTCTTTTATTGTTATCCCACCTTAATAGTGCATTTGTTTTTTTTCATATTCTTTCGCTCCCAGTAACTTCTTGCATCTTAGTAGATGTATTGCCTTGCTTAGGATGAAATGATTAAATGCAATGACAATGGTTATCTTCTCTCTTCTTAATTCCTCTTCTTTTATTGTTCTCTCTCCTTAATAGTGTTTTTCTTTTTCTCATATTCTTTCACACTCAGTAATTCCTTGCGTCTTAGTAGATTTATTGCCTAACTTGGGATGAAATGATTAAATGCAATGTCAATCGTTATCTACTGTCTTCTTAATTCCTCTTCTTTTACTGTTCTCTCTCCTTAATAGTGTTTTTCTTTTTCTCATATTCTTTCACATTCAGTAACTCCTTGCTTCTTAGTAGATTTATTGCCTTGCTTAGGATGAAATGATTAAATGCAATGTCAATCGTTATCTTCTGTCTTCTGAATTCCTCTTCTTTTATTGTTTACTCTCCTAAATAGCATTTTATTTCTAATATTCCCTAACAGTCAGTCACCCATTGCGTCTTAGTGATTTATTGCCTGAAAAAGAATCCCAAGTATTTGGAATGTCTACTGAAAGAACTATAATATTAACACCTCTAACGGTTACAATATGATAATTTGCATGCCACTTTGCCTGTTAATGAATAATTGATTTTAAAAATATGGACTGGAGGAAAGAGCTTGCAAAGTGAGAAACGAGTTTTCCCAACCAAGATTTTATAAACGATTTTCAAGCCTTGAAAATTGAAGATTTTGACAGATCCAGGCCATATAAATACACAATTATTTTTGTATATATTGTAGCATGTCAGAAAGTGCTAGATAAACGCGAACCTTACGAACCGCATTCCAGTACTCTGTCAGAAATCTGGAGTTGGCAGGACCACAGTAATTAAACCCCTCTTTTTCTCAGGCTCCAATCGTCAGATCCGTCAAAGGCTAATGTCCAGTGCCCATAGTACTGACATGGCCAAATTCCAAACAGAGAATCGACCACGATAACCAAAGGGAAGCCCCAGGAGCTAATAGGCTGTTTGGTTTGCTGTGACCCGGTAAAGTCTTTTAAATATTCTGCCGCACTGGGCCGATGAGTGAATTAAACGACTTAACAAGTTATTGGCATATTAGAAAGACAAGACTGTACAATCTAGTGATTAATCGTTATTCACTGTTTTCGCCTTAGTGCACAATTTTTAAAGATGTAACCTAGGCGAGTGTAGACGACATACATTACAGTCCTGTGGGGGTGGTAATAATTGATCTTCTTAGAAGAGGGTTATACTTGCCAGGTTTATCAAGAAATACCAATAATGACACAATAATAATAATAATAATAATATTAATAATGATAATATTAATAATAATAGTCAGAAGAAAAAGAGATGTAGAAGGAGAATACGAAGGTAATCAAGAAGCCGGCGAAGAAAGACAATAATAATAATAATAATAATAATAATAATAATAATAAGAAGAAGAAGAAGAAGAAGAAGAAGACGAAGGTAGCCAAGAAGAAGAATGAGATGTAGAAGAAGAAGACAAAGGTAGCCAAGAAGAAGAATGAGATATAAAAGGAGAAGACGAAGGTAGCCAAGAAGAAGTCGGCGAAGAAGGACGATAATAATAATAATAATAATAATAATAATAATAATAAGAAGAAGAAGAAGAAGAAGAAGAAGAAGAAGTAGAAGGAGAAGACGAAGGTAGCCAAGAAGAAGGTGGCGAAGAAGGACAATAATAATAATAATAATAATAATAATAAGAAGAAGAAGAAGAAGAAGAAGAAGAATGAGATGTAGAAGGAGAAAACGAAGATAATCAAAAAGAAGGCGGCGAAGAAGGACAATAATAAATGTCCTTCTTCGTCGTTTTCTTCTAATTAATAATAAGACGAAGGCAACCAAGAAAAAGGACACGGATAATACTACTACTACTAATAGTAAAAATAAATAGTAATATTAATTAGTATAATACTGCGAAGAAAAAAATGTAGAAGGAGGAGAAAGTAGCCAAGAAGCAGACGCCGAAGAAGGACAATAATAATAATAATAATAATAATAAATAATAATAAGAAAAGTAGAAAGACAAGGGAGCCATTGTAACATAGACGCTGAAGAATCCTACTACGACTACAACTACCACTAATAATAATAATAATAATAATAATAATAATAGTGAGAAGAAAAAGGAGATATAGAAGGAGAAGACGAAGATAGCCAAGAAGACGGGGAAGAAAGCCAATAATAATAATAGTAATAATAATAATAATAATAATAATAATAAGAAGAAGAAGAAGAAGAAGAAGAAGAAGATGAAGAAGAAGAAGAAGAAGAATGATGATAGTGGGAAGAAAAGGGAGATATAGAAGGATAAGGCGAATTTAAACAAAAAGAAGACAGCGAAGAAGGACAATAATAATAATAATAATAATAATATTAATAATAGTGAGAAGAAAAAGGAGACGTAGAAGGAGAAGACGAAGGTAGCCAAGAAAGAAGACGGCGAAGAAGGACAATAATAATAATAATAGTGAGAAGAAAAAGGAGATGTAGGAGAAAATGAAGATAGTCAAGAAGAAAACAGCGAAGAAGGACAATAATAATAATAATGATAAGAAGAATGATTATAGTGAGAAGAAAAAAGAGATGTAGAATGATAAGAAGTTAGCCAAAAAGAAGACAGCGAAGACAATAATAATAATAATAATAATAATAATAATAGTCAGAAGAAAAAGGAGATGTAGAAGGAGAAGACGAAAATAGCCAAATAGACGGCTAAGAAGGGCAATAATAATAATAGTGAGAAAAAACGAGAAATAGAAGAAGACGAAGATAGACAAGAAGACGGTGAAAAAGGATGATATAATAATAATAATAATAATAATAATAATAATAATAATAATAATAATAATAATAATATGAAAGCCCACAAATATGTCTCAACGAAGCAGTATATTCATCAGCAATAACAATTGAGGAACGAGATCATCTCCCAAAATTACGACCAATAAAGCATAACCTCAAAACTATTAAACTCCTACAATACGGCACTCTGGATGAAGTGGACCCATATATAATTCTTAACGAAGCAATATATGCATTACTAATAGCAGCAATTAAGATATCAAATATTAAAGTAAAAAAAAACAGTCACAAAGACATGTAGATCCAACTTGGAAAGGAAAAGTAGAGAAAGAAATTGAACAAATTAGAAGTGAATTATCAGTAATCGATGAACTGGAAAGAGGGAAAAATAATGTATGGTAGAAGAGTCAAAAGAAAATGCCAAATTTAGGAATTAAAGTCCTCTGAGATGAAGAAGAAATAAAGCAAACAATACAATTGAAGGCTCAAAGAATCAGACGATATGAAAAAAGATCAATTTTCGACAGACAGAACAAAATCTTTAAAATCGATGCGAAGAAATTTTACTGAGAAATAGGCAAAGAAAAAATTGTAATGACACCCCCGCCAACAATGGAAGACGTTATACAGATCTTGGAAAAAAACATATGGGTTTGCTTTAAAGAACATAATAATGTCGCAGACTGGATTACCCAAGAGGTAGAACGAATGAAAAATAAACCGGAACAAACATGGCGGGAATGTTGAATGTGCACTGAAAATAAAAGCACACAACAGGAAATCACTAGGAATAGATAAAAATCCTACGTATTTGCTCTATTATCTAAATAAAGGACACAAAAAAACTCGGCAGAGAATTTCAGCTAATAGAATTCCTGCATGGCTAACTGATATGTCCCGGAAAGGGATATATTTCTTCCAAGTAGCCAAGTGGATTTGGACTACTCTAACGGAGTAGGACAATCTAGCAGGTAACCGTAATGGACTGGTCCTCGTCGTACTATTAGACAATAGGCGAAGACAATAGGCGTAGCCAATATGTGTCCTCCTGTACCTCTACATCAGTCTGTATTTATGGCTGACACCAACCAATCATAATAATGAGGGGGAACCAGTTGTATGCATAAAAATTACATCAGTAACCAAAGGAATTACCTTCCTTTTACCCACAAATGTTAACACAAATGTCCCAACAATCAACAGAACAATTACATGTTTTCCCACTACTTACAATCTGTTAACATCTATTCTGACGTATGAGGATCTGACAGCTTACTTGATTCAGTCATCAGGTGGTTGGAATGTCGAACTGACCACATATGGAGAGAAAAGAGAGATCACCGCCATTTGTGGGATCAGTTGGAGATCATAGACAAAGAACACCATTGGAAAATTCGTAAACTTAAGGAATCATCACATATGCTAGGCCACAAATATCTGCTGAGCCGACCAAGCATAAAAATGAATACAATATGGGAACCAGTAATAAGGAGTGCCAGCGAAAAGCGACAATAACAGAAAATTGCAATATGAGCTCTGGTAAAAGCATCAAATGATAACAGCAAAAAATTGAAATATGAAAACTGGTAAAAAATTTGCTGATGACATTGGGTTTATAATACCCAGAAATTCATACACAGATGTCCTCAAGGACATGGCACAGTGGATAAAATTGTTAGATCCAGTGACAGGAGCCGAAGAGTGTGAGTTCAATACCCGTTTAAGGCAGTGGAGAACTTTCAGTGGGAAATTAACAGGAGATAACTGATAACTGACATCCATTGAGCATGGCACGTGGAACCAGAACAGTCTATCCCAGTAAGTGAAATAAAGGGTTCAGTTCGACATTTCAACAACCAAAATAAAGCCGGGACGTACAACGGCCAAAACGTTGTAAGAAATATGGCGACAAAGATGAGTACAATAGCCCGAATAATGTAATTAGTGGACATAATACCTCATCTCAGAAATATAGACAGATAGTGAAGGGACGAAACGTTGTGGTAAATATGGCGACAAAGATGAGGACAATAGTCCGAATAATGTAAATAGTGTACATAATACCTCATCTCAGAAATATAGACAGATACTGAAGGGACGAAACGTTGTGATAATTATGGCGACAAAGATGAGGACAATAGTCTGAATAATGTAAATAGTGTACATAATACTTCATCTCAGAAATATAGACAGATACTGAAAGGCCGAAACGTTGTAATAAATATGGCGACAAAGATGAGGACAATAGTCCGAATAATGTAAATAGTGTACACAATACCTCATCTCCGAAATATAGACAGATACTGAAAGACCGAAACGTTGTAATAAATATGGCGACAAAGATGAGGACAATAGTCCGAATAATGTAAATAGTGTACATAATACTTCATAGACAGATACTGAAGAAGAATCCTATAAATAACTAGGAACTGGAATACAGTATAACTTAATAAACGAGATAAATACTAAGTGAATGGTTCAATATATTTTCAACATTATTAATATCTGTGGTTCAATATATTTTCAACATTATTAATATCTGTGGTTCAATATATTTTCAACATTATTAACTGGACCATAACTGGCGTTAAGCAAAGGTTTGCCAAAACGGTAAAGCTTCTAACCTGCCACCGCATTTATCATCCTGTTTGATGTTGATCGTTTCTATGTGCCCAGATCCGAAGGCGGAAGAAGATTAGTTCAACTAAAAATGGCTTACAAGACCACAACAATGAGTCGTCAAAGATACCTGGAAACTACTGTCGACTGGATGATATATATCAAAGAGTATGAAAGAAATAAGAAATAAATGAATTTAATGAATTCAAAAGGGAGTTTCATGTGAGTAAAAAAAAACGATGGCAAACTTCTTCATGGTCAATACTCTGCCCATACCAAATAACCTGTATAGAAACACTGTACCCATTAGTGGTTACGTCGTGTAGGGTCAGAAGCTGGTTTTATTCTTGCGGCACAGAACCAAATCTTGATAACTAGAAATTACCAAACACATACTGAAAAAATTTCGTTGACCCCGTTGTGATAAATATCCATAAACAATTGAAAATCTTTGATACAGTTTTAGCAACCATTGGATATAAATTGGGGCCATTATCTGCACTGGAAAATATGAAACTTTTACGGGAGGATAACTGCAAACTTACGAACATGACCCAGACTTGGTTAGGAGATAGGACCTGTAACAATCTTATGGGACTTCACAATACACACCAAGAGAACAATCAAAACTAATCGTCAATATATCGTGATCAAAGAACACAAGAACGGAATATGCTTTCTTATTGACCGTCTCTGCAGATTGTAATATATCTTTGAAGATCTTCAAAAAATTATGAAACTATAAGGATCTGGAAGTAAGAAACCTCAGAAATGTGCCACATAAGGGCGTCAATAATCTCAATTGTAGTTGGAGTCCTCGGATTGTTTGGAAAAGTTTCCCATAGACTCACTGAAGAGGGTCCTGGGAATTTACGCTTTAAAGAAATACAGAAATTGTACGCACACGTACAACTCACACATTACGAAGAGCGTTATCTATGTAAATTGTATATGATCTTAGTTTTGGTTTTTGGCTTTTAAATAATAGGTTGTCCCAAAAGTTCGTAAACACTTGCGAAAAATTGAATTTTTTATGCAATGTGACGTCGTCCCCCGGTCGCAGCGTCGACTGTGTCGTTCGATCCCGGTCGCGGCGCCAATTGTGACGTCACGTGCTCCCCAGGCTCTGATATCCTGGTCACGGACAGCACTAACTGTGACGTCTTTGCCGCGGCGTCAGCTGTTCGCTCCTCGCTGCTCCAAACGTGACGTTCTAACCCTTTGGTTAGATTGATACCAGCCTCGCCGTTCCCAACCCGCTTCCAACGCCTGGTTACCAGGGTAACTGCACTGATCTCCGGTCTGCCTACCCACGTTGTGAATTGATCTTAGACAGACGAGATCAAACAGGGTTGGGGCCGTAATGCAAGTTGAGTCTAACGGGGGTGATAACACACAATTATTTATAAAAAAAAAAAAATAAAAACTAACAAGGTCCAACGTATCAAGAAAAAAGGTAACAACTTTTTATGTCTAATTGCTCGGTACATAGGACTATGTCTACTTCCCGACCCGTTCTGTGGATTGTGGCACGACGCTTTTTACTAGGCAACTTTAAGGCTTCAAGTTGTCTGCTCTCTAAGAAATTTGTGTTTCGGTGTGTCTTTGGACGAAAGTCGAAAAAAAACTTATTTCTGTGGTCTGATTCTAAGTCGCTCTTCAAACTACTTGTTCTTGGTTGAAGAAGAGTCCAGAAGTGTGCGTGAATCTTGGTCAGCTATCTTGACGCTGTTTCAACACTGGGCGCTCATCTCTGCTTGTCGTCCACGGCTGAACTCTTTCGCCATCCGCGGCTCAACTCAAACTTCTCTTCAGAGTCTGAATTACTGGTCACTCATCTCCGGTCGGTGCGCGAACTCATTCTTCTCTTCGTCTGTTACTGGTCGATCTCCACCGTCGGTGCGCGAACTAACTTCTTCTCTTCGGCTTGGGTCGGACGAACTTCTTCACTTAGGAACTGGCCTCTCTTGCCCGCAAAGGACGAACAAACCTGGCCCGCCGTCCGCGGCTCAAACTGATTTCTGTCGGTTGGGGTTTCGCTTTTATTGACGCAGTCAAAACTGGGGTGGGTCTGTCGGCGCCAGGGGTTTCTTCGATAATTCTAAATACGTATCCACCCTTCTTATTTTCTGGTTAGGGATTTTCCATTTTCGGTAACTCACTCTCACTCCCACTTCCTTACTGTGCCTCTGAGGGGCGTATACCCGCTTCCCCGCTTCTTCGTATCGGCTCCTTACACTTACACTTCTTGACAGGGGCGTCGACCGATTCTCCTCGTGCGTCACGTGACCGCTCTCGGCCAATGAGGTCCTGGTCGGGTATCTTTCCTCCTCCTTCGTGTGTCATGTGATCTTATTTAGCCAATGACGTCTTTAGTCGGGCGTGGACAACCCGTGGCTTTGTTTTGGGAAAGAAACACCTTGCTTAAAAAACGAAAATATTAATTTAAATCGCCCTTATCATGAGCGACTGTGATGACACCTTCGGCTGTTTAACACGTGGTATTTGTCAAGCGGTTTATCGCTAATTGGATATGATTTAAGAAAGGGATTTCTCAGACCTGTTGGCGTTTTTGAACGAAATAAAAATATTTCATTTTCCTCCGCCCGAAGGTCCGATAAAAGAAATCTTTATTATCTCAAAAAAAAAAAATTTCAGCGACATCATCTTGTGTGGCTTTTTCCAATTCTGGAGACTGTCTGGGTTTTCGTATTAATGGTTTGCCTTCATATCCTTAGATACACTTCCCCACCCACTTAGACCTTTACTATCACTCCAATGACACACTTTCCACTTGTTACTTATCAATATTTTCATTGTCCCTAAACTTCTTTTCTTCTTTTCCTCTTGGGTGACAACCAATTGATAACAACTTCCATTTTTCGTGGATTACGTGAAAATCGGTCAGATGCTTGACCCGGCAATTTTTCGACACCTGTTATCTGTCAGTCGTTCGTGTGTGTGCTCGCCTATGACCTGTTTTCGTATTATTTTTTCTTTCTTTCTTCTTCGTTTTCTCTTTCCTTCTTCCAGATCACTTGAATGTAAAGAAAGAATTATTCTTAAAACCCAAAATATTTTTCGGCCCTAAATAATTATTAAATAGTTGATAAACCGTAAAAAACAAATCATATATCTATGAATATTTCTTTTCAGCTCGTCAGGTATGCATGGTGCCACAGCAATTTTTAATTGTTTTTTTTTTTACTTTATCGAGACTTGGCTGATGAGATTACAGTTGGCAAATCGACAATTCACCGATGCTTGAAGCAACTTGATTTTGTTCACAAAAAGCCGCGCCAAGATCCGCACGAACTCACCAAAGCACAAGCCAACAGACGAGTTGAAATTTGCCGTCAATTGTTCAGCAATCCATTGGACGAGCGTTTTTGCAAGCGCATTGTGACATCGGACGATAAATGGGTCTATCTGGTCCAGCACAATCGAAACAAGCGATCGATTCAGAAAGGGCAAGAGACACCGTTGGTTCCAAAACAAGATCGA
>CAHIKZ030000905.1:397500-405000 GCA_903632075.3 Acanthosepion pharaonis | reverse complement strand
CTTGTAGTTGGAGCCCTCGCATGGATTGGAAAAGATTCCTATTCACTAGAGGAATTCCTGGTATTATTATTACTTAAAGAAATAATAATAACGAAATGTTAAACAACAGAAATCAAAACAATCAATAATAATAATACATCGTTAATATACACCGAACAAACAAACAAAATCACTTCTTATTGACATCGTGATTAGAGACCTTTGAAGATATTCAAAAACTATCAAAATACAAGGACCTTCAAATCGAAATCTCAAAAATGTGGCACATGGGAACATCAACAATCCCCGTTGTGGTTGGAGCCCTCGGATTGATTGGAAAAAGATTCCTATAGCCTCATTGAAACTATTATTATTATTATTATTATTAATAATAATAATAATAATTTATTATACAATACACACAGTCAGAACAATCAATGCTAATCACCCAGACATCGTTATTAGAGACCGCAAACAAACAAAAAAATGCCTTCTTATTGATATGGCAGTCCCCGTATGTATCTTTGAAGATATTCAAAGAGCTGTCAAAATACAAGGACCTTCAAATCGAAATCTCAAAAATGTGGCACATGGGAACATCAACAATCCCCGTTGTAGTTGGAGCCCTCGGATTGATTGGAAAAGATTCCTATAGCCTCATTGAAACTATTATTATTATTATTATTATTATTAATAATAATAATAATAATAATTTTATTATACAATACACACAGTCAGAACAATCAATGCTAATCACCCAGACATCGTTATTAGAGACCGCAAACAAACAAAAATGCCTTCTTATTGATATGGCAGTCCCCGTATGTATCTTTGAAGATATTCAAAGAGCTGTCAAGATACAAGGACCTTCAAATCGAAATCTCAAAAATGTGGCACATGGGAACATCAACAATCCCCGTTGTAGTTGGAGCCCTCGGATTGATTGGAAAAGATTCCTATAGCCTCATTGAAAGAATCCTTGGAAGCCTATAGAAATACAAAAAATTGTAATCATGAATACAGCCCAAACTTTACGGAGGACTTTATGTAAAATATGGATGATGTCTTTTTTTTTTTTTTTTATTCAGTGGAAAATGTCGGTACCAGGAAAGAAACGAGTACACACCTTAATCAAAGGAAATAAAATAAAAATAACTTCCTACAAAGAGTAAATCATCTTCATCAGAAAAAGAATCCGCAGTTTTCAAACAAAACCTTAACATACCTGAAATCCTACCAACAAAAAACGAAGCGAATACCATCTACGCCAAGCGAGTAAAACAGAAAGCAAAACAACTTGGCCAAATTATATTACAAAAAAATAAATAAATAAATAAAAAGTAAAAAAAAAAACTGTGAAGAACAAAGCGTCGTATGGCAAATACCTAAAAAGAACGAAAGAAGCAGATGTGGACCAACAGAAAACACATCCGTGGCTGATGTGCACAAGGCTGAAAGCTCAGACAGAAGCCCTATTATTGCAGCTTAGGACCAAAGCCTCGCAACCAGATCCTATCAAAGTCACATAATCAAGGATAGACCTGACCCCAAATGGCGGATCTTCTGAAAACAGGATGAAACTGTCTACCATATTATCTTAGGATGTCCGGAACTAGCAAAACATGAATATACCCACAGACATAACAAGATTGCGACATATTTTCACTTAAAGATATGGAAGAAGCACAAAATCGAAATCACTGAGAGAAGGTGTTAAGGGGTCCACCCCTTTTTATACAAGTGGACTCGCCCAGTGTGTACTTTTACTGCTGCCGGTGAATACTCGGGAGTGATAGAGTGAGGAAGTGAGAGAGTGAGAGTGTGCGGTAACCGCTTTGTAGGAGTCACAGTTGCGAGCACGTAGACTCAGAAGACTTCGATACTGAATTTCCCAGACTGTATATATATTATTATTATTGCAACTAACCGCATTTCTAGATCTACTAACCGTATTACCAATTGTATTATTACGCCAATACATTTATTTGCTATATTTCACTCCTGCATTTGTCATTCATTTGAGACCGGATTTCATCCCGGAATCCACAAAAGATGGTATGAACATCAACCACACACAGTTACACAAAATAACGATGTAACTATCCTCTGGGACATACCAATTCAAACTGATAGGGAAATAGCATTCAAGAGACCCGATATTATCATAAAAGCAAGAAATTCCGGAAGTGAATGATGGAACTCACCCGAAATGTAGGATCTGCGGAAAATACGATGAAACTGTCGAATATATTATCTCAGGATGTCCGGAACTAGCAATAAATGAATATACCCACAGACATAACAAGGTAGCGACATATATGCACTGGAAGATATGCAAGAAGCACGAAATCAAAACCACTGAGAGATGGTATGAGCACTAACTAGACAGAATTACTCAAAATAATGATGTAACTATCCTCTGGGATGTGCCAATTCAGTAAAAGCCAACATAAATAATATTATCATAAAAAACAAGAAATTCAGGAAGTGTATGCTTATTGACATAGCAGTACCATCTGAGAGAAACACCTCCATGAGAATTATCGAGAAATTGTCCAAATAGAAGGACATGGACATCGAGATTAACAGGATGTGGAGAATGCAGACTGAGACTGTACCAGTAGTAATCGGAGCACTGCACTTCATGAGAATAGGAATGGACAATTTTACTAACAGTGTCCCCGGTAGCATCAATATACAAGTTGCCCAGACGATCGCCCTACTAGGAATATCCCATATACTAAAGAAAATGCTATCAATTAGATTAGAATTCTCCTATGGTACCTAAGGAAAATTAAAGAAAGAAAAACGAAGGGAGGCTATAATGATTGAACTTATGTTTCAGTGAAATGGAAAAAGTTGCCAGTTTAAAATCTTTTCATTTCTAACCCTTATTTATAAATAAATTCTTTAATAAAAACGGTAGCAAGTCATGTTATCAACCCATAAAATTCTTGCGCAAACATTACCAATGATTATCAATAACCCCAATAAATTTTCAGATTGTGTCACTGAATTACATATTTCCATATTTTCTACTAAAAGTCGATGAAACAGATGATCCAAAAAATTATAGGCCAATAACATGTCTGCCCACCAAATAAGTTGATCACGTCTGTTCTGACGAAAGGTACTTACTCTTTTCTCGACGGAAACAACATTCTTCACCTGAAACTGAAGGGATATTGAATAGGTCAGTATAGTCGCAAAGAACTACTATCAATAAATAAAATGATCTTGAAAAATTGCAGGAAAACGGTAGACATCTTAGCAATGCTTGGATAGATTACCGTAAAGCCTTTGATAATGCACCACAGTCTTGGATCCTTAAAGATTTTGAAATGTACAAAGTCACCTCAGTGATCGTAAATTTCCTTAAATATAGAATGGAACTGTGGAAAACATTACGCCTAAATCAGAGCAAGAGTACTGCCACTTCCATAGGCTTGAATACCCGACAAGGAATCTTTCAAGGCAACAGTGGTTATGTAGTGCAGGATTAATCACTGTGTTATTTTCTTTTCTTAAATCTCGCTTTTCCCTTAAGTATTGAAAATATTGGAAGGCTTACATTAATCACTTTGTTTGTTAATAATAATAATAATAATATTAAAGTTATAGACCAATAACACGTCTGTCCACCACATGTAATTTTATCACTTCTCTCCTGACAAACTGTACTTAGACCTCTCTTGAAGAAATCAATATTCTTCCTCTGGAACAGAAGAGATGCCGGAGAGGTTCATATGGTTGTAAAGATCAATTATGATAAACAAAATGATCCTGGAAAATTACAGGAAAATAGGTAGAAATGTCACCATAGTATAGATAGATTACACTAAATCCTTCGATAGTGTGCCACATTCCTGTATCTTTAAACTTTGGAAATGTTGAAATTTCAGCAAAGGTACTGCCTCATGCTGTTGATTGAATATCCGACGAGGAATCTTTCAAGGCATCAATGGTTAGGTGGTGCCGGATTAAGAGCTGAACCCGAATGTTTTAATCTTGCAGCGCGCGACCAGGGCTTGATAACAAGAAATTACCAAGCACACGTACAGAAAAGTTGTGTTAATCCGAAATTCAGATTCTGTGATAAATATCCAGAAATACAAGGTGACCCAAAAAAATGGGAATTTTTGAAGTGCGTATTGCCAGACATGAGCAAGTGGCAACATGCGAAACAGCAGTGACCTTGAGCAAGTAAACATTTCGCCATTTTAGTAACCATGGATCAGTGGAACGGACAACAGCGCGCGTTAGCCATAAAAATGTTTTTTTAAAAAACGGTGATAGTTTAACAGCTGCGCAGAAGGAGTTCCGACGTTTTTACAACTTAGGACGTCATGGTGCTGTTCCATCAAAAAACGCGATAAAATGTTGGATTAATAACTTTGAAGAGACTGGATCTGCCAGAGAATTCAAGATGAAATTCACAGTATCACAGCTGAGATGTTGCAGCAGTCAATGAGGAATCTCAACAGCAGATTTCAAGAATTCATTCGTACAGGAGGACGCCATCTACAGGACGTAAGTTTTAAATAAATGAAAATTCCATCATTCTATCTTAAATGGCATGTTTTAAGGTTTTAATTACTATGAATAAAATATTTTTCTTCCATCACTCTTGGTTTTATTTGATTGTTAAAAAGTTCCCATTTTTGGGGGTCACCCTGTATTTAGCCATCTTGTATCAGATTATGTGTTAGCACCCACTGAATATAAAACTTGCCATGAGAGAGTGGGCTACTATCTGCACTTGAATATATGCAAATTTTAGAGATAGGACCTTTATGGAAGTTTGAAATACCCACAGACGGAATAATGAAAGTTAATCACACAGACATCGTGATGAAAGACCACAAAAACATGATGTGCTTTCTTGTTAAATATGGTAATCTCGGTAGATTTTAAGGAAATGAGTATACACCAGAAATCGAAGAAAAGAAAATAATGACCTCGTTATGGTACCGCAAATATTCTGCAGGACTTTGCATAATGCAAGATCTCGGGCGAGGAGCGAAAAACCGTGCCGAATAAGAAAGTAAGGTAGAGAAATGAAGGAGGACATTATGTATACTATGGCGAAGGGTAAAAAGAGACAGGACGGAGAATGGAAGACAAAATGGAAACAAGTAGCAAGGATAGGAAGTCGAGAAAAGAAAAATGGCTGCTGCTGCTGATGATGATGATGATATTTTGGCGGGAAGGTCCTTCGGGAAGACAGAGAACGAAAAGATATAGAGTAAAATGATGAAAGGAATAGTGAAGGTAGATGAGAGAAAAGAAGGACGACGCAACAAGGGAATACAATAGGAAAGAAGACGACCCACTAAGAAGAAGAAGAAGAAGGAAAACGAATGGCAAGAAGAAGAAGGAGGAGGAGGAGGAGGAGGAGGAAAACAAATGGGAAGAAGGAGGATAATCAAATCGCAAGAAGGAGAAGTTAAAACAAATGGCAAGAATAGCAAGAAGGTATAAAAAAATGGCAAGAAGAAGAAGAAGAAGGAAAACGAATGGCAAGAAGAAGGAGGAGGAGGAGGAGGAGGAGGAAAACAAATGGGAAGAAGGAGGATAATCAAATCGCAAGAAGGAGAAGTTAAAACAAATGGCAAGAATAGCAAGAAGGTATAAAAAAAAATGGCAAGAAGAAGAAGAAGGAAAACGAATGGTAAGAAGAAGAAGGAGGAGGAGGAGGAGGAGGAGGAAAACAAATGGGAAGAAGGAGGATAATCAAATCGCAAGAAGGAGAAGTTAAAACAAATGGCAAGAATAGCAAGAAGGTATAAAAAAAATGGCAAGAAGAAGAAGAAGGAAAAGAAATGGCAAGAAGAAGAAGAAAAAAAGAAAGAAAATGGCAAAAAAATCCAGAAAAAGAAAAAACAGAATAAAAAATAAAAAATAAAGAAATGTCAAGAAGAAGAAGAGGAGAAGAATATGAATGATAAACAAATAGCAAGAAAAAGCGGAAAAAGAGGAGGAATAATAATAATAATAATAATAATAATAATAATAAAACAAATGGCAAAAGCAAGAATAGGAAGTGGAAGAAGAAATAAATAAATGGGAAAGGAAGAAAAAAGAAAAGAATAGAAAAACGTTGCAAATGAAATGGGGCAAGAAATAGAAGAAATAATAATAATAATAATAATAATAATAATAATAATGGCAATAATAAAGAAAATGCAAGGAAAAGTCGAAATCTCGAAAATGTGGCAAAACAACAATCCTGTTGTAGTTGGAGCCCTAGGACTGGTTGGAAAAAAATAAAAAAATATTCCTGGAAGAAATCAAGGAGATACAAAAAACACATACAGCCCAAGTTTACGAAGGGCTTTATCTATATAATTTTTTTTTTTTTTTTTTTTTGTCAGTGGAATGATAAACAAATAGGCAGGACCGGAAAAAATGTGTAAGAAAATCAAAAGGAAATAAAAATAATAATAATAATAATAATAATAATAATAATAATAATAATAATAATAATAATAATAATAATAAACAAATGGCAAAAAGAAGAAGAATTCGAAAATGAAAATTGCCAGTGCGTAAGAGTACTATAGAAAGAACTGGTATTAAAAACTGAATTGAATTCTCAGAACAGAATTATGGGAATATAGTTTCAACATCTTGATGGACTCTAAATGACATCAGACAAATGGATTCTAAAACAAGAAAGATAAGATGCATCATCCAAAGGCGATGTGACCGTCTATAATACCCCGTAAAGAAGGTGGAAGCTTATTCAGCTAAATTGTCATACAAGACAACAACTATTGGCTTACTAACTAATGGAAACAACAAATAATATAAAATTAAAACAACATAAAACAGAAAGAAAAAAATATTCATAATAAAAAGAAGGCAGTAAATACAAACAACATTTACATTTAATTCTGTAGTAAATAAAAACAGAAGCCAAGCCAACTATTGCAAAAAGATATGAAAAAAAGGACCCTTGAACAGATGAAACAACGCTCTCAAAAAACCTGCATGGCCAATATCCAGAACGTGCAAATAAACCCAATGTTGAAAAGTTATCAATCGATGGTTACGAGCATCTGGATTAAAGTCCCTGAAGGCTTTATTCTTGCAGCGCAAGACCAGCCACTAGGAATTTTCAGGACTGGTTGGAAACAATAGACCATCTAATCTCAGGATGTTCTAGACTAAATTATAAAAGTCACGATAGAGTCCTGGACAATGTGCAAACACTTTGGAAAATGTGTAAGCAAACACTGGTGAACATCAGCGCCGATAAATAGAAGATGTCACCATTCTATGGGATTATACCATCCACACAGACAGAAAAATTGAAGCCCAGGCCGGACATTATTGTTTACCAGAAAGAAAAAACTTGCCTACTAATTTATCTATTGTAACATAGCAACCAAAGGAATTTGAAAAAACTATCAAAATCAAAGACCTGGGAAAAATAGTCAAATGCCAAATTCAAGAATAATACCAGTGGTAATAGGTCCACTTGGAATTATAAAAATGGAACAAAACAACACATTGGAC
>CAHIKZ030000905.1:365000-392500 GCA_903632075.3 Acanthosepion pharaonis | reverse complement strand
GCTAAAAGCGTGTAAAATGGAAGATCCGACCTGGAATCAAATACAGAAGATTCTATTGATTGTAAATAGCATAGTAATTCAATGACTGCAATTTTGGTCTCCTTTTGACAAATCAGATATGCAGTTTCTCTCTATCTTCACTTATTTCTTTCTTTCATTTTCTCAGTGAAACTGAGTAGCTTCGCTCTAAGAGACCAAAACGAAATAGTCCATTATATATGACGTCCTAAATATAGAAAGAAGCAATGGACAAGCTGAATAATAAAATGAATTTTAGAATCATGGCAATAAACAAAATCATTCCTGGTATATGAAAAATAAATTGATTGAGGTTTATCAATTCGGAGAATACGAGGTCTGACCAAATTATGGGAAGAAGAAAACTGGAAACCCCTCAGTTCGGGTTCTAATCTCTATCGAAGTAGTTCAGCCCTGAAGCGAAACACTTTTTTTTATTATTATTATTTTTTTTAATAGGACTTTTCAATCTAGGCCGGTTGATATTAATTAGACTGTATAAGAAATTACAGAATTACGACACTCAAACAGGTCTACCCACTAATGATACATTTATAAGAAGAAGAAATACGAGGGCTGATCAAAATATATTGCGTCTGGTGCTATAAATAGTCGAGCAAAATACAACGCACCTGGTCTGACGATTGCGTTTAGCATTAAACAGACTCCCGCCTTTGGCGGTTTTCAATTTCTATTTATAACCCCCCACACACACACTCTCTCTCTCTCTCTCTCTCTCACACACACACACACATACACACACACACACACACACATATATATATATATATATATATATATATATATATATATATATAGAGAGAGAGAGAGAGAGAGAGAGAGAGAGAGATAGATATATATATAGATAAATGATTTATTTTGTGTTTTATTTTTCATTCAATCTCCCATATATATATATATATATATATATATATATATATATATACAGGGGTTGGACAAAATAATTTCAACACTTGTTAAATTCAAAGAAAATTTATTTAATATGGAGTTGGTCCTCCTTTAGCCTCACAGGCAGCTTTAATACGTCTAGGAATTAAATCATACAGCTTCCTGGCTTCATCTAGCGGAATTTTTTTTTCTTCCATTAAAACCTTCTTCTGCTCTTTACGACACGACGGTGGAGGATAGCGGCTCCTAACTTGTTGCCCCAAAATGCACCACAAATTTTCAATAATATTGATATCTTGAGATTGGGCAGGCCACTTTCATGCTCTTCATACCATTTCTTAACAACTCGAGCGGTATGTATTGGAGCATTATCATCTTGGAAGATGCAGTCACCATCAGAGAATAAAGTCTTGGTCATTGGATGAACATGATCTCCCAAAATGTCCAGGTAACCTTTGCAGTTGATTCTACCATGCAGGGCAACTATTGGACTGAGACATTTCCATGATATGGCGGCCCAAACTATCACTGATCCACCTCCAGGCTTCACTGTTGGAAGAAGGCAGTCATGGTTGTAAGCTTCTTTGCGCTGCCTCCACACATAAACTCGCCCTGAAGTTGAGAAAAGAGAAAAACTAGACTTGTTTGAGAATATGACTTGCTTCCATTGGTCTGCAGACCAGGCATTGTGATCTCTGCACCACTTCAACCTCTTTTGAATGTTGCGAGTGGAGAGAAGAGGTTTCCTCACAGCGGCTCTTCCATGATATGCAGCCTTATGGAGTTCATGGTGAACAGTTTTAGTAGAAACTGAACTATTCAGATGGTTATTCAACTCAGCAGTCACTTTGGCCGCATTTGGCCAATGATTTTTTGTCACATTGCGTTTCAATGCAAGTCAGTCCTTGTCAGTAAGTTTGCAATCCGGCCCGAATTGCTACGGTTGCTAGAGGTCTTGCCCTGTTTCTTGAATTGCATCAGTGTTCTTGATATGGTAGCTCTTGAAAAACCAAACAGTTCAGCAACCTTAGTGATCGAGTCTCCTGCCATGCGAGCTCCAACAATTTGCTCTTTTTCGAACTCGGAGAGGTCACGCATTTAGCTTAAATTTTACTAAATTCTAAAAATAACTAGGACAAAGACAGTAAATTAGATAAATAAACGTATTTACAATAGATATAACCTGCAATTATGAAGTTTTAGTTAAAGTTCTTAATACAATAGGTCTTTGAAATATAAGAGTGGATTTTGCAACAGTTCCAATTATTTTGTCCAACCCATGTATATATATATATATATATATATATAGATGGGAGGGGAGAATGAATGAAAAATAAATCTTTTCCAAAAGGAGACATTCGATAAATCTGACCATATTTTCTGTTTAGTAAAAGCAACTTTTTAGATAATATTGATTTAGGTATACAAATCTTACTAATTAACCCATAGCTGGGGGAGACCTGATGGATTCCTACATTTCCCAATGGTATTTGCTCTTAAGGGAATATAACGAATACGACTCGAAATCGTCTCTCCAGTTAACAATTTCGACCCATCATCCATTACACACCTCTAGGTACATTGCTTAACTTCGGGGATCCTCCGGGAACTAGTGTTTCAGAGTCACTGGCTGTAATTCCAAAAAGAAAATCATAGTTTATTTTAATTCTAATGCAGAAATATTATTTCAAACTTAGAGATGAAAGCAAAATTTAATTCTTATTATTTTATATGCCATGTCCGTTCAGGACGTTCGCAATCATAGCGCTCCACAACTTCCAGTCCGTTTAGCTCTGTACATTTTCTCTCTCTACTATCGCTTCTAAACCCTGTTCTGCCATCCATCCGCACAAAATTGTTCGGTAGCTCATGCACTGTTTTCCTCTGTCCCTCTTGCTTTCAATATGTCATGTGAGTGTTAAATTTTCCAAGCCCTCTTTCCTTACAAGAAATTTCACCTGTCTCTTTCTGATGTAAGCGTCTTTTTGTTTCTACTTTCTCATAAACTTCGTCGTTACACACTTGTTTAGTTTGTGGCATTCTCAGCATCCTTCTGTAGAGTCACGTTTCTGTTGTCACAAGTCTCTTATCCGTCTGTGATGAGTTAATTTTTCACTGCAGTATAACCGGACCGATAGAACATAACAGTTCAGTCGTCTTTTCTTTGTTTCGATGAGCTTTTCCCGCTTCTTAATACTTTGCTTAGCTTTTGGAAGGCACCTTTCGCTATCTCAATGCGCCTTTGGATTTCGTTACCTCCTTTTTCGTCCTCTGTTAAAACCCGTAATAAATATTTGAATTGTTGTACTTGCTTGCATTTGGCGTCTCCAATTTGTAATTTGTAGAAATGTGTGATAAATAACTGGACAGAAGACATGTTCAGTCAACCGGAAAGATGATAATAAACCTCAGACCCTCCTCGAGGACGACAGAGGAAAGCCTGCAATAAAAAAAACATTTGGACAGACCAGAAATAATAAAGTCCGAAGTAAAATCAGCACCGATCACTTCAAACAGGAACAAGATATTTCAAATGACATATAAGACAGTGGTCAGATACTGGAAGATCTAAGTAGATCCATTTTAGGAACAAGGCTACAGAACCAGATGGAATTGTAATGGAGATTCTGAAAGATTCAGATGATTTTACCTTTGACATGTTAGACATTTTCATGACGGCCGTCCTCGGGCATAGAATCCAGAGGTTGGCAGTGAATATTTCGGAGACAGTAGGAAAGCGTAGTGCAGGTTCGCAGTGGATATCGCAGCAAGGTAGCAGAGCGTAGTTCTTCCGTCTGTCATGTTCGCCGGACAAGTTGTCTCTGGTCATTCCGGTGAGAAAACAAAGATGGCCGCCTTTATACACGACGGATACAGTGGTGTGCGGCTTCTGATTGGTCAACCTTCTATTGGTCGATTATAAAGGGAAATAAGTTATTTTGACTCGCTCACTAGTTATATATATGTTATATACTAAAAAAACCGTAACATGACAAAATTCCAGATATTTTAAATGACATATACGACAGTGATCAGATACTGGAAAATCTAAGTAGATCCATTTTAGGAACAAGGCTACTGAACCAGATGGAATTGTAATGGAGATGCTGAAAGGTTCAGATGATTTTACCATTGACAAAATTCCAGATATTTTAAATGACATATAAGACAGTGGTCAAATACTGGAAGATCTAAGTAGAAGATTAAGAAGAAAGCCACAGGAACAGATGGAATTTTAAGGAGATACTGGAAGTTTCAGATGATTTAATTGATAAAATTACAGCTATTTAATTGATAAAATTACAGAGTGGTTAGATACTGCAAAATCTGAGTAGATCTATTTTCATAATATGGAACGTCAAATGATATTAAAGTCCGAAGTAAAATTAGCAATGAATACATCGAACAGGTGCACGACAGCAGGACCAGATTGAATTGTAATGGAGATGGTTGAAGATTCAGATGATTTTACCATTGACAATATTGCAGATATTTTAAATGATATATACAACAGTGGTGAGATACTGGAAGATCCATTTTCATAATTCTGCCCAAGAAGACAGATGCAAACGAAAGTGATCTCCATCGCACAATCGGTGTAAAGAGACAAAGCAAATCTAGTTATCCCAATTCTGAAGAATAGAATTCACAGAAGAATGAGATAGAGAATTAGACCGAGAACAGTATTTTTTTATTATTGAAACTGGAACAAGGAATGCAATATTTATGCTGAAAACGGTATCAGAAAGCGAAATCATCTACATCATCATTCCTTTGATTACTTCGATCCTCGGCGTGGTGGGGTGCTAAATTCAGAAGAAACGTACAATCACCTCCAGGAAGATCCGTTGGCGTTGGCCCTCATAAGTTCCGGCATTGTCATGCGCATCCACTCTTTGATGTCGTTTGCCCAACTGTTGTGTTGCCATCCTCGCTTGCGTCCGCCTTCAACAGTGCCTTGCATATGGTGGTCTTGCAGAGGATGTTATTCCGCGTGACGTTACCAAACCATGACATCTTCTGACATTTAATAGTTACGAGAAGAGATTTTTGTCGACCCAAGAGATTTTGAGCTTGTTCCATACATTGTCATTGGTTTTATGCCCCCCCACCCTGTACCTTATGCGGAGGAGTTTTCTCAAGCATCTGTTCTTCAACGCCTTGATCCTTTTTTCTACCACAAATAGGAGTGTCAAAGTCTCACACCCGTAGAGGAGGAGAGACATGACCATTTCTAGAGTTTGAACTCGGTATGGAAGCTGATGTTGCTCTTCCATAACCTTACCGGTCTGACCCTCGCTGTTGTGGCTGTGACGATCAGTGTTTGAATTTCTGGGTTGCAGCTGCCATCTTTTGACAGGCTTGCTCCCAAGAACAAATATTTGAAACTGGACACTGTTGCAGTTTTTTGGGTATGCATTGACTAGTGACTCATTTTATAGTCCACCAAGAGAAGGGTTAACCAATCAGAAGACGTAGAATATTCAATCCGTCGTGTATAAAGGCAGCCATTTTTTTTACTCTCTCCGATTGTCCAGTGCCAAGTTGTCAGGCGAAGAGGAACAGAAGGAAGAACTACTGAACTACGCTCTGCTATTTTACCGGGATATCCACTGCTAACCTGAACAACGCTTCCCTACCGTCTTCGAAATATTCACTGCTAACCTCTGGATTCTATACACAAAGACGACCGTCATCATGAACAACAGACACTTCCCCTAGTAGTTCGCTGTGCATGGTGATGCTGGCACCGGTGTTGCTCGATTTATTCACCATTATTTGGGATTTCTCTGTGTTGTGTTCCATTACATATGCGTGATCATCATCATCATCATCAGCAGCATCATTTTTTTTCTTTTTTTTTCTTTTTTTCAAAAGAAAAAAAATGAAAGACAGTTTTCAATTTCTTTCTTTCGGAATGTTCTAGTACATATATTATTTTATAACGATGGAAACATATTAAAACCTATAGCTGCTAATTCCGGTGAGCATGTGGGATCTTGAAGTTCTTATTTTTTTTCTTGAGTTTAACTTGGGTTTGCTTTATAGAATGCGCTTTTGCATCATCATCATCATCAGCAGCAGCAGCAGCAGCAGCAGTCCCTTGATTGCTTTAAATGTCAAGGTCACCTAAGAGCAGACGAAACAGATAACCTCCATATCTGTTGGCGGTAGCTTTCAGGAGTTCTGGAACTGTCATGTCCGTCGTCTGTTTGATGTCGTCTTTTGCGTTGCCGTCTCCGCTTGCGTCCGCTCTCAACAGTGCCTTGTACACGCCGTCTACTCTTTGATACTGCCTGATCAGCTTTTGCGTTGCCGTCCCCGCTTGCGTCCGCTCTCAACAGTACCTTGTACACGCCGTCTACTCTTTGATACTGCCTGATCAGCTTTTGCGTTGCCGTCCCCGCTTGCGTCCGCCCTCAACAGTGCCTTGTACATGGTGGTCCTGCAGAAGCTGTTATGTCGCGTGACGTGGACAAAACCATGACACCTTCCTACGCTTAATAAATTCCTGTCGTTCAACAAGACTTTTGACCTTGCTTCGTACATCGTCATTGGTTTTGTGCTCACCGTACGTGATGCGAGGAGAGATTTCTCAAGCATTTATTCTTAAACGCCTGGATCCTTTTTTTTCTACCTCAATCAGGAGTGTCCAGTCTCACACACGCAGAAGGAGCTACGGAAGCAGATGTTGTACGTCTGTATACTTTCTAGTGTTGGCCATCGCCGTCCACTCTTTGATACTGCCTGATCAGCTTTTGCGTTGCCGTCCCCGCTTGCGTCCGCTCTCAACAGTGCCTTGTACACGCCGTCTACTCTTTGATACTGCCTGATCAGCTTTTGCGTTTCCGTCTCCGCTTGCGTCCGCCCTCAACAGTGCCTTGTACATGGTGGTCTTGCAGAGGCTGTTATGTCGCGTGACGTGGACAAAACCATGACACCTTCCTATGCTTAATAAATTCCTGTCGTTCAACAAGACTTTTGAACTTGCTCCGTACATAGTCATTGGTTTTGTGCTCACCGTACGTGATGCGAGGAGAGATTTCTCAAGCATTTGTTCTTAAACAGGAGTGTCCAGTCTCACACACGCAAGGAGGATGGATACGACCAGCGATTTTTAGAGCTTGAACTTGCAACAGAAGCTGATGTTGATCTTCAACATCCTTTTCAGTCGCTGTGGCTGAGGCGATCAATGTTCGGATTTCAGAGCTGCAGCTGCCATCTTTTGACAAAGTTGCTCCCAAGTATTTGAAGATGGAAACTTCCCCCACTGGTTCTCCGTTCATGATGGCGCCTGGTAGTGGTGTGCCTTGTGCTATTCGTCATATTCACCATTGAAAAAGCAGTACAAATATATATATATATATATATATATATATATATATATATGTTTATAGATTATGCCAAACGTTTGAAATGTTTATATATATATATATATATATATATATATATATATATATATATATATATATATATATATATATATACAGGTTGTCCATAAAGCAATTGGTGAAGTTAAGCAATATGCACTGTAAAAACATTATAACTTTTTTGTATTTACGATAGAAATAATCTGTAAAAAGTGTTCTAAAGTTTAATGTACCTACTTTTAAGTACAGCTAAATTAACTAATGTGATTTTATCGTAAAGGCATAGATAAGGTTGATACCCGATAACAGAAATAACAGTGAAAACACTAGCAGAACAAAACCCACGTCAAAGTGCCAGAGAAATGTCCCAGATAATGGCTGTCTGCATTTTAACACTATCGGACCGTCTCAAGAAAATCGGCAAGGTGATAAAACTCGATAAATGGATTCCACATGAAAAAAACAGAAGAGACGTTATTGCACAAGCGAAAATGGTTGTAATCAAGGGTGGATAAACACTTATCATGGCCCACTGTAAATTTGACTGGAAATAATTTAATTTCAAATCGCTAAAAATAGCTGCATTCAGCCATATTTACAAATCTATCAGTACAACGAAATTCTATTTAAAATATTTAAGAAAAATAAAGTATACTTTCCTGAAACTTTATTTGAAGAATATTAAGCAATTTAATTTTTTACTTCATCTGATTTTAAACAAATATTACTTAATTTTAGTTTAAAATATCGTAGAGAAACATTTTTTTAACGCGGAGGTAAGTATATTTGTGAGATGCTGACAACTATCTAGAACAGTGTTTCTCAACGTTTTTAAGCAATGGCACACCTAGGAGCAAATGAAAATATCACGACACACGTAGCAAAATTTTAAAAGGTATAAATTTAAATGTTATGAAATAAAAGCAGAGATTTTAAAAAAATATAAACACACAAATATGAACTGACTTTATTTCAATGTTTCTATTCAATTCGATAAATGGATTCCACAAGAAAAAAAAAGAAGAGACGTTATTATAGAAGCCAAAATGGCTGTAATCAAGTGTGGCTAAAAACGTATCATGGCGCACGGTAATTATTTAATTACTGACTGGCCATGACATTAAAAATAAAAAAATAAACCGAGGGAAAAAAGAAGCAGTTTGTATTTAATAAAATGTTATAAAGTACTTCTTAAAAATTATTATAAAGTTTCGGCCGTTGTGATATCCGTCTTTCTTCAGGTGTTTATTGAACCAAGTCACCTTCAGGGGATTTTGACAATAATCCTTTATTTAATATTGAGGGTAGATTGTTTCCCTTTCACCTTTCCTGTTTAGGAATATCTCACCTTTTTCATTTGTTTTTAGTCAAGTTTCCATTGATTCTGAGTTTGTCCTACTCAGTCCCGGCAGTGAACTAAAATTTATTATGGTACTAGTTTCAAATACCAACACATTAATCCACGAGACGCTGACCAGGGTCCATATTGCTTAACTTCACCAATTACTTGACTTTCATTGCAAAATATGAGTCAACTATCGTTCAAAGATGACAGTAGTTTGATACTAACAGGGTATTGTCTGAAAAAAAAAGATGAAGAAACGTTATTACACAAGCCGAAATTGCTGTTATCAAGGGTGGCTAAAAAATTATCCTGGCCAACTGTAAGCAGCAAAATAAGGTAAATAAACAAGAATAGAAATGACCATATCACAAGTTTGTTTATTCATGTCCAACTTATTCAACCTTTTCAGTGAGGCGATTTTGAGAGAATTAAAATCCTATCAGGATTCATTATTGGCGGCCATAATCTGAACAATATCAAATACGCAGATGGTACAATGTTTGTAGCAGGAACTGAAAAGAAACTAGACGAAATCCTACAAAATTTAGTGAAAAAAAAAGCTAGAAGAAAGGGCTAAGCATCAGTTGTAAGATAACATAGATTTTAGAGTAACAAAAAAAGCAAACAACTGAAGATACTAACTACCAATTGGAAGCGCCAACATCAAACGAGTAAAACTTAAATATCTAGAAAGTGTATTAACAGAGGATAGACATTACTCTATCGAAATCCGAAGTCATATCGCGATAGCGAAAGATGACTTCCAAAACATGAACACTCACAGGATATATTCAAGATAAGAGGGAAAGGTGAAAACACTGAATAAACCAATCAAAGAGCTTTTGAAAAAGGTTGGCAGAACAGTGAGAAGGAGGGGTTGAAAAAAGACAAAGATTGCTAACAGCATCACGTTGTGGAGAACATAAAGAATATTAACAAATAGAATTTTACTACGTCACAGGCAACAGGCAAAGAAAACTAAAAGAGGAGAAAACGACAACAGTCTCAACAAATTTTGGTTCATCCAAATGACTTAAAATCCTATCGGCGACGCCATATTTTTGTATAGTCTTGTTATACGACACGTGATCACTAGTTAGTTTAATCTACGTCTTGCACTATAAATTATTTCTGCAATAACCAACATATGATAATGGGTAAAATCCTATTTGCCAATCCTATTATGAAAAATATTGAAGGAAAATATTTTTACGGCAGATAAACTCAGAAGCAATCAAAAATGTCACGAAATTCCGATCTAAATACTTGGGAACGTCCTCAGTCAGAGTCCGTCGATGCGCTATTTTTGTCACCCTTTTGCAGTCATTTGACTATGATTTACGTGTTTGGTATGCCCAATTATATGTCAATGTGGGCAGATCGGACGCCACATATTTGCACTGCGGTGTAATTTTTTCCTTTTTTTTTTGCGAGCTGCTCTCACACTCATTATTATTGATAAATAATAATAATAATAATAATAATAATAATAATAATAATAATAATAATAATAATAATAATAATAATAGTGAGAAGTAAAAGGAAATATAGAAGAAAACGAAGATAGACAAGATGACGATGAAGAAGGGCAATAATAATAATAATAGTAATAATAATAATAAGAAGAAGAAGAAGAAAGAGATGTAGGCGACGGCGAAGCAGGACAATAATAATAATAATAATAATTATTATTATTATTATTATTATTATTATTATTATAGTGCGAAGAAAAAAAAGACATGTAGAAGAAGACGAACGGAGCCAAAGAAGACGGCGAAGACGGACAATAGTAATAATAATAATAATAGTTTGAAGAAAAAATCAGATGTAGAAGATGAAGGTAGCCAAGAACACGGCGAATAATAATAATAATAATAATAATAATAATAATAATAATGATAAGAAGAAGAAGAAGAAGGAGGAGGAGGAGGAGGATTTGTAGAAGGAGACGGCGAAGCAAGACAATAATAATAATAATAATAGTGCGAATAAAAAAAGGAGATGTAGAAGGAGAAGACGAAGGTAGCCAGAAGAAGACGCCGAAGAAAAAAAACAATTTTAATAAGTATAATAATAATTATGATGATGATGATGATTTAAAACGCGAAATAAAGAAAAACTTATAACGAAAAAACAAAAACAAAAAACAAACAAACAAACAAAGGGAGTCACAAAGACGATGGCAAATTATGAAAATAATAATTTGTCGCTAATTTGATAAAAACATTCCGCAAATCAAAAAATAAAGCTGTTGGGAAGAGAATTAACGAGGAACGCTGAGGGTGTTTACAAGATTTGAGAGAGAGGGGGATGGACTGAGAGAACCTGTTTACTGAATAGGTCGAAGGAAGTCAACTCCGGAATCAAGAATTGCACGCGAGTTTAATTCGGTGGAAAATTTAAATCGACATCGACGACACTGAAATTAGAATTCTGATTTTCCCGCTGAGGAACTAAAGGGATAGCGAAATGGGTTGCTTTTAGAGCAATCAGTCACCAGTCACAGTGATATATATATATATATATATATATATATATATATATATATATATATATATATATCAAGTGTATTTAGGTATCAATCATTCATTTATGCATGTTTCATTAAGAACGACAGACAAGGTAGGACGGTTAAGCTATTTACTTAATTTTTCTCAAAAAATAAATAAATAAATAAATAAAAAGCTTAACCGATTGTCGATTTATCAGAACTTCTTGATGTTATTGGTTTGTGGGTGGGGGTGCAATCCCTGTGCCCACTACCTTTAGAAAGTTCCTGAAAACCATGCCACGGATTGATCGAAGCTTCGTGAGGGAGAATGGGTGGACAAGAACTGTTAGGAAGCCCTCTATGCTTCTGCTAACACAAAGTGACAAGTCATCGTAACCGAGGGTGTGAATGTACTGGTTTTATTCAAACTGTTGATCCCGCCTGATTAGGCGCTCTCTCCAGAACCTGCAACCACCGAACCAGAGTTTAGTCAAGGCTGTGTGGGGTGGTTTGAACAAACACAAATGCTTGAGTGTGTATTTGCAAAAGGGATTGCCTGGCCGCCCTAGCAGGGGTGTTTGATCGAAAAACGTTAGTAAACATTTTTTTTAAGCATTACTCCCCGAGCAAGGCGTGAAGCAACTAGGATGCAGGGGGTTGCAGATAATTTGGAGCGAGAGCAGATAAGAGTGATAGAAGAAAGGATGAGGAGAAGGATAGTGGGTAGATCAAGGTAACTGGAGGTGTCGATTGACATTACATTTGAATAGTTAGAGATTATAGCTCTCTGGGAAACAGTAACTGGGAAGGGTGTTCCACAGGCGAGAGATGCTGAGATATGAAGCTATTGGAGTAGAAGAGACGGCTACATTTAAAAGTTTCTACAGTGTAAGGGTGAGAGCGGGATGTCGGCCTCGTAGGGCACTTGAATTCATGGAGTCTGGGAACCAGTGAAAGCAGCTCATCGGAGCAATTACCATGAAAGTATTTGTAGAAAAGACAGAGAGAGCATGGCGCGTCTGTGAGAGAGTGACAGCAGCCATATATATATATATAGGAGGATATATATAGATAGATAGATAGATAGATAGATAGACTGGAGGCACGGTGGAGTAATTCAGATTGAGGAATCGGAGAGCCGAGTTCGAATTACAGTTGAATCTATTACATTAACTTACGTGCTAATACCACTTGAGAAAGGTACGAATCTTCTTCTCTCCCACCATCTACGGGTAAATAGCAGGACAAGCCGTGTTCAGTAACCTTGGGTAGCAAGCGGTCTAGGAGAAAGTAACTATGTCTTCAAAACTGTATTTAGCTCTGGCCTAGCATATACAATACATTTTAAATTATAAATTCGGAATTAGAGTCCCTAAGTCAGTTCGTTGCTGATTTCAGCCTCGTTGTGGGAGCACCTACGACGGCGCAGGTACCAAAGTGTAATGACCCTGCTCTTCATTTGGATCCATCAGCAACATGGAGAGGGGGGACATGCTGCATCGGTAACATCTTGTGGGGTCAAATCAGGAGGCCTATATATATATATATATATATATATATATATATATATATATATATATAAAAAAACAATTTCTCCACAGAATTAATTAACAATATTAATGTGATTAATGGCGAAATCACTTCGCTAACAAGGATTAATGAGATATTAACTTACTATCAATTTCTTTGAACAAAATGATTCTTATATTCGAAGTCAAAATTCTCACTTGGTTGCTTTGAATAGGAAATCTAGCGTCGTGCGCTCCAAAACTTATATTTAACTGTCAATAAATAGCATACTTAAACAAAAAAATATAAACATCTTTCAGTCTACCAATATTTCGTTCTAAAAGCAAGGCTATAAAGACACAAGGGACTACAAGGTGCGAAGGAATTAGGAACAGAAAAGTGTAACCAGGGAGACAGTAGATAACGATTGATATTGCGTTTAAAATTTTGCAGATCAAAGTATTCCATAAGTGAGAAGTGTGAGAAAAGACACTGTGAGCATAGATTTTACGGTTATTTCTAGGCAACTCAACTCTAAATTGGTAGGATCTCGTCGTACTGCGCTTAAATTCAAAAAGTCTACGTACGAGACCGAAGAATTCACCCGAACAATTATCATGAAAGCATTAAAGAAATATTCCTGTTTCTCCCTAAGGAGATTATTGAACTAATAATTAATTTTTACCATCGGGTAGTCCGTTTGATGCTGTTTTTGTCCAGAAAAATAAGTTTGTTCTTATTTTCAAAATCGTATTGAACAAAAAGCTAAAACGTAAAATGTAATACTTGTTTTTTTCAGTAAATAATAATTCACTTCGCCTGAAGACTTGTTTGTGAGAAAATGAGAAAACATATTTTTTTTTTTTTTTTAAAACAACCCGTAAGAACCCCGTCGAAATTCATTAAAATCTAAAGAAAAGATGAAGCGACGTTGTATTCTGGCCAAACATACAAGGTCGAAATCTGTAGAAGCGTCTGTTTCAACGTTTCATAAATATAAAGTGTTTTTTTTCAATTTTCTGCTATTGTCGACAATGTTTCCTGTGTATTAACCAGTGTTCTTATCTGCTTCAGAAGATTTAAAATTAGGAATATGTATTTTCAAAGTTTAGCTAAGATGTGGCACAAGGCCGAAAATATGGGACACCCAGTGATGATCGAACTCACTACTCAGCCGTAACTGATCTAGCGGGACAAGCTTGCTAACGATTACACCACGTCCTTTTTCTAAGCGTAGCTTCGGTGTGGCACAAGGCCGAAAGTATAGGGGACCCAGTGAGGATCAAACTCACTACTCAGTCGTAATTGATCTAGTGAGACAAGCTTGCTAACCATTACAACATATCGAAGTGCAATTTTTCTAAGCGTAGCTTAGGTGTGGCACAAGGCCGAAAGTATAGGGCACCCAGTGAGGATCGAACTCCCTACTCAGTCGTAATTGATCTAGTGAGACAAGCTTGCTAACCATTACAACATGTCGAAGTGCAATTTTTCTAAGCGTAGCTTAGGTGTGGCACAAGGCTGAAAGTATAGGGCACCCAGTGAGGATCGAAATCATTACTCAGTCGTAATTGATCTAGTGAGACAAGCTTGCTAACCATTACAACATGTCGAAGTGCAATTTTTCTAAGCGTAGCTTAGGTGTGGCACAAGGCCGAAAGTATAGGGCTTTTAGTGGATCGAAATCATTTACTCAGTCGTAATTGATCTAGTGGACAAGCATAACCATTACAACATGTCAGTGCAATTTTTCTAAGCGTAGCTTAGGTGTGCCTAAGGCCGAAAGTATAGGGCACCCCATGAGGACCAAAATCATTGCCAGTCATCGTTGATCTAGTGAGACAAGCTTGCTAACCATTACAACATGTCGAAGTGCAATTTTTCTAAGCGTAAGCAGGTGTGGCCTAAGGCCGAGTATAGGGCACCCAGTGAGGATCGAAATCATTACTCAGTCGTAATTGATCTAGTAGAGACAAGCTTGCTAACCATTACAACATGTCGAAGTGCAATTTTCTAAGCGTAAGCAGGTGTAGCACAAAGGCCGAAAGTATAGGACTTATGAGGATCGAAATCACTACTCGGTCGTAATTGTTCTTGAAGACAAGATTGCTAATAAATGATTTTCCAAAGCGTAGCTTAGACGTGGAACAAGGCCGAAAGTATGGGGCACCCAGTGAGGATCGAAATCACTACTCAGTCGTAATTGTTCTGGCGAGACAAGATTGCTTGTAAATGATTTTCCAAGCGTAAGCTTAGACGGGGAACAAGGCCAAAGTATGGGGCACCCAGGTGAGGATCGAAATCACTACTCAGTCTTAATTGATTCAGGAGACAAACTTGCTAACCATTACAACATGTCGAAGTGCAATTTTTGTAAGCGTAACTTAGGTGTAGCACAAGGCCGAAAAGCATAGGGCACCCCATGAGGATCAATCACTACTCCGTCGTAATTGTTCTAGCGAGACAAGATTGCTAATAAATGATTTTCCCGCGTAACTTAGACGTGGAACAAGGAGAAAATGAAAAGTATGGGGCGCAGTGAGAGATCGAAATCATTACTCAGTCTTAATTGATCTAGTGAGACAAGCACAACCATTACAACATGTCGAAGTGCAATTTTCTAAGCGTAAGTTTAGGGTGTAACATAAGGCCGAAAAAGTATAGGGCACCCCATGAGGATCAATCACTGCTCAGTCATAATTGTTCTAGCGAGACAAATTGCTAATAAATGATTTTCAAGCGTAGCTTAGACGTGGAACAAGGCCGAAAGTATGGGGCACCCGAGTGAGGATCGAACTCTGCTACTCGGTCCTTAATTGATCTAGTGAGACAAACTTGCTGTATTTACAACATGTCGAAGTGCAATTTTTCTAAGCAACAGGTGTGGCACAAGAGCCGAAAGTATAGGGCACCCATGAGGATCAAAATCACTACTCAGTCATGTTATTCTGGCAAGACAAGATTGCTAATAATGGAATTTTCCAAGCGTAGCTTAGACGTGGAACAAGGCCGAAAGTATAGGGCACCCAGTGAGGATCAAAATCATTACTCAGTCTCGTTGATCTGAGTGGAGACAAAACTTGCTAACCATTACAACATGTCGAAAGTGCAATTTTTCATGGCTGGGTGTGGCACAAGGCCGAAAATTATAGGAGCACCCCATGAGGATCGAAATCACTATCAGTCGTAATTGTTCTAGCGAGACAAGATTGTTAATAAATGATTTTCCCAAGCGTAGCTTTGGAGCGATTTCATGAAGCAGAAAAATGGGGCACCCAATGAGGATCGAACTCACTACTCAGTCGTAATTGATCTAGTGAGACAAACGCTAACCATTACAAATATGTCGAAGGCAATTTTCTAAGCGTAAGCTTAGGTGTGGCACAAGGCCAGTATAGGGGCACCCCATGAGGATCAAAATCACTACTCAGTCGTAATTGTTCCTGGCGAGACAAGATTGCTAATAAATGATTTTTCCAAGCGTAATGGGACGTGGAACAGGCCCGAAAGTATGGGGGACCCAGTGAGGATCGAACTCACTACTCAGTCATAATTGTTCTAGCGAGACAAAGATTGCTAATAAATGATTTTCCGCGTACAGACGTAGCACAAAGGCCAAAGTATGGGGCACCAGTGAGGATCGAAATCACTACTCAGTCGTAATTGATCTAGTGAGACAAGCTTGCTAACCATTACAACATGTCGAAGTGCAATTTTTCTAAGCGTAGCTTAGGTGTGGCACAAGGCCGAAAGTATAGGGCACCCAGTGAGGATCGAAATCACTACTCAGTCGTAATTGTTCTAGCGAGACAAGATTGCTAATAAATGATTTTCCAAGCGTAGCTTAGACGTGGAACAAGGCCGAAAGTATGGGGCACCCAGTGAGGATCGAACTCACTACTCAGTCGTAATTGTTCTAGCGAGACAAGATTGCTAATAAATGATTTTCCAAGCGTAGCTTAGGTGTGGCACAAGGCCGAAAGTATGGGGCACCCAGTGAGGATCGAACTCACTACTCAGTCGTAATTGTTCTAGCGAGACAAGATTGCTAATAAATGATTTTCCAAGCGTAGCTTAGACGTGGAACAAGGCCGAAAGTATGGGGCACCCAGTGAGGATCGAACTCACTACTCAGTCGTAATTGATCTAGTGAGACAAGCTTGCTAATAATGATTTTCCAAGCGTAACTTAGACGTGGAACAAGGCCGAAAGCATGGGGCTTGTGAGGATCGAACTCACTACTCAGTCGTAATTGTTCTGGCGAGACAAGATTGCTAATAAATGATTTTTCCAAGCGTAGCTTAGACGTGGAACAAGGCCGAAAGTATGGGGCACCCAGTGAGGATCGAACTCACTACTCAGTCGTAATTGTTCTGGCAAGACAAGATTGCTAATAAATGATTTTCCAAGCGTAGCTTAGACGTGGAACAAGGCCGAAAGTATGGGGCACCCAGTGAGGATCGAAATCATTACTCAGTCTTAATTGATCTAGTGAGACATGCTTGCTAACCATTACGACACGTCGAAGTACCCTTTTTGTAATTAGGTGTGTCACAAGGCCGGAAGGTATGGGTCACCCAGTGAGGATCGATCCCACTATTCATTAAAGCTTACGGATATATCGCGTTGAAACACCAGTTGTTCGATCATCGAATTAAAGCGAAGTTGAGCCTGTCTAATGACTACATGGGTGACCGCTCTGTAATGTTAGGTACTCGCGAATACCATTGGGAAAGCTATGAATTCATGAATTATGGATGAAATAGTAGACCTTGCATCGGAATATGAATATTATCCCCCCAAAATATATGTTTCGGCTTTCAATAACCTTAAAAGGTTGATAAGCCGTAAAAAAACAAAACCAAATCAAATAAAAAACCAACAGCAATAAACAAATGATACAAAACAGGTGTTTTACAATAAATATTTGTGTTGAAGCTTAAATAAGCATGGAATAATACAACACAAAATGTACGTTAACAAAATGTATTGAAACAAAGAATAGGTACACAATATTTACAATTATTTTGGTATATTCTTTAAAGACTGTTTCCCTGCATAATGGGTTGACTAATCGCAGTCAGGCGGAGTCTCTGGTTCAATTCTTAATCTCTACTCTCTTCCCCGTCTTCCGGTACCAACCCATATTTATATGGTCGGTAGTCCGCTTATGTAAATTAGGTGTATCATACACAACAATTTGTAAAACAATTTAGTTGATGTTCCAACGAAGGAAAGTTGTTTTTTTCTGTTTATAGTGTAGTAAAATCTGACTGCTTCGATAAAGTTTAAATTAGCAGCTAATCCAAAAAATGTCCTAGAATTTGTTGTTAAATGGGGCAAGTAATGGCTTGTTAATTTTAACGACTCACAAAGCAGTTTTTTTTTTAATCATCTTAGAGGGCCTTTCCTGCCTACCATCAAGATGTCTGCTGCCAACCTCCAAGAGAATAACTCATTGCATCTTCTCAGACTAACTTTTTTCCCCTAAGATGAAGCGAAAAGAATATATTGAAACAATTACTAAGTCTGCAGCACAACAAAGAGCTTCACTATGTCGTGCTAGAATTTTTTTCTCCACAGAAACTGCACCCTTGTGCATATTAATTAAAAGAACCGCTTTAGTTTCCTTTCTTTCTCCATACGATCAGTTTTGAACCCACTGAAGTGAAAGAGCATAATCGATTTCTATTTTTTTTTCTTCTTCAGATTAGGTCATTTGCAGTGATGTGCAGTAATATGATTCATTTTTCTGGGTGCATGAGAAAATTTAATTGGCGTTGAAAAATACTGCGTCACCTGTGATTCCATCAGATTTTCATCACGACCAGACACTATTGTCTCGACTGTCGATTAGTTGTCCTATGACCATTGTCTGCGATGGACATTACTCCAAGAGTGTAAGAAAATTTTAACACTGCACGAACACAACGGCAAGCCTTACCAGTGAGCAAATCAAAGTACTATCGACTGGCTCGGAAACTCTCCTGATTTAGATGCAATCGAGAATCTGTGATCAATCAGCAAAGAACTACTTTGTGGAATGGACATACGAAGTATTAACATATACACTGGGTCATGGTTCATTGGGA
The DNA here is from genome assembly GCA_903632075.3 of Acanthosepion pharaonis. Lineage (NCBI taxonomy): Eukaryota > Metazoa > Mollusca > Cephalopoda > Sepiida > Sepiidae > Acanthosepion > Acanthosepion pharaonis. The sequence goes on along the minus strand of CAHIKZ030000905.1, from coordinate 373,765 downwards.
AAATACCCAAAAAGTAAATAATAATGGAATTCATCCAAGAAAGAATCTGCAATGTTATTGGCCTTGACCTGGCATTTCGACTTCAGTAACTTTCCCAAGGCCGTAATGTAGCTTTACTGTAACTTTTCTTTAAATATTTTCATCGTGTTTCGGTTATGATGCATCGATGCTATGAATTTAAGCACAGTACTAGCTTGTTGGCAAGATCTCATCAAGTTTACAGTTGAAATGGCTAGATGTAACCGCAAATCCTATGCTGACAGTTTCTTCTATCGCACTCCTTGCCTGTGCAATTGTCTTCCCAATCAACTTTGGTCTTCAAAATTTAAATGCAATGCCAATCGCCCAGTCAATCTACTTTAAATGCTTCTTCTCTTTTATTGTTCTCTCTTAATAACCTTTCTCTTTTTTCTTATTCTTTCACACTCAGTAACCCCTTGTATCTTAGTGGCTAGATATAACCGTAAGTTCTATGTGAACAGTTTCTCCTCTCGCACTTCTCGCTTGTGGAACTCTCTTCCAGCTTCTTGCTTTCCGATCAACTTTGATCTTCAAAATTTAAATGTAATGTCAATTGCTATCTACGGTCTTCTTGATTACTTTCCTGTTGCGCTCTCTCTCTCTCTCTCACTCTCTCTCTCTCTCCCCTTAATAACCTTTCTCTTTTTTCTTAATCTTTCACACACAGTAACCCCTTGTGTCTTAGCGGCTAGATATAACCGTAAGTTCTATGCTAAAAGTTTCTTCTATCGTACGTCTCGTATGTGGGCCTCTCAATGGTTTCTGGCTTCCCACTCAACTTTGATCTTCAAAATTTAAATGTAATGTCAATTGCTATCTACGGTCTTCTTGATTACTTCCCTGTTGCTCTCTCTCTCTCTCTCTCTCTCTCTATCTCCTTAATAACCTTTCTCTTTTTTTCTTATTCTTTCACACTCAATAACCTCTTGTGTCTTAGTGGCTCGATATAACCGTAAGTTCTATGCTAACAGTTTCTTCTATCGCACTTCTCACTCATGGAACTCACATCCAGCTTTTTATTTCGTAGAAAAATTTGATCTTCAAAAATGTAAGTGCAATGTCAATCGTTATCCTCTGCCTTCCTTATTTTTTTTATTTATTTTCCTCTTTACTTAATAGTAGTTTTTTTGTTTTTTTTTCATATTCTTTAACACTCTGTAGCACAATGCGTCCGAGTGGATTTATTGCCTTGCTTGTGATAAAATGATTCATAAAAAAATGACTGTTTGCGGCTTAGAAATTACTTCAGGTAGAGTTTAAAAGTGATTTAATATCTGTCTATATCTCTGAGATGAGGTATTATGATTACTTGCCTTATTCGGACTGTTATCCTCATCTTCATTGCCATATTCATCCACCGGGCCATGCTTTCTCAAGGACAAGTGGATAAATGTGTTTGTTAGATCCAGTGGCTAGACCCAAAGATTTGTGAGTTCAATGCCAGGTGAACCCAAAATTAGAGTGTTGAATTAAAGGGAACTGAAATATCCGGAAGAGGCATACCACATGGAACTAGAACAATCTGCCCTGATGGACGAAATAAAGGGGTTGGTTTGAAATTCCAATGATCTGAAGAAGGCCGGAGCTTACAACGACTGAAACGTTGTGAATATGGCAATGAAGATGAGGATAAAAGTTTGAATAATGTAAATAATGTAAGTAAGTGTTTTAATGTTTAAATCAAAGTTCTTTCATTGAGCAGTGTGTGTTCAATTCCTGGCCGACAGCTTCCGACTGTCGTCTGGGTGGGATGTTACTGTAGTCTTACAGCCACTATCTGTCTAAAATGCAACTGCGTGTGAATGCACACTTGCTGTCTGCGTGTAGGCACAAACTTTTGTGTGTGGGCGGTTGATCACTCTATGAAATATAGCTGCGTGTGAGATGTGGTATTTGGAAAAATAAAACTAGTTTGATTTGCGTAGGTTAATATAAATAGTCGTTGTTAGATTATGAATAATGTCTCCGGAGTTTGGGTTTATGGTTAGAGTCGATAACTGCAGTGAGGTCCAGTAACCGTTCCGTATGTTAATTGTTGCATACAAGGTCCAGATAAACCAATAACATGTACGTTAGCTGAAAATAATCGTCCAGCATACGAGTCCAAGGCCCAAAGAAAAAAAAACCCGATGTGAGTACCCAAAATAACTAAATAAAGTGCTCAATACAATGAGTAGAGCAGAGCTAGTTAAACCTAGAGAGCCAGACAACCTACCAAGGTTTCACCTAAGCGGATCGTCCCTGACTATGAATGACGATCCGCTTAGGTGAAACTTTGGTAGGTTATCTGGCTCTAGGTTTATCTATCTATCTATCTCTCTCTCTCTCTCTATATATATATATATATATATATATATATATATATATATATAAAACATTAGGCAGCATATGATTTATATACAAAAGAAATAATCACACATAGAATCAATCAGCAATATTAATGCTATTATTGGCGACATCCATCGCTAGTAGTGTATAATGTATGCATATGCCTGACGATGAATAAAGGATTATTCGAAAGTACTTGCATTTTAGAAAAATATAAACTGGAAACAACAGACAACAGTTTTATAAATGAGGATCACATCATTCTATGGATTAACAGTATTTTAATGCATACATTATGTTCTACTAGCGATGGATGTCGCCAATAATAGCATTAATATTGCTGATTGATTCTATGCGTGATTATTTCTTTGTATATATGTATATATATATATATGTTGAATATGTAAAATGATGTATATACATATATACATACATGCATACATACATATATATATATATATATATATATATATATATATATATATAATTTTCCCACCGGCCTATGTCATTTCTCTAAATACTTGTATGGTAATTGTTCTGATGAGCTCTTCGCTATGACACTTAGACTTTTTGAAAGTAAGTGCAGCACTCGGCTGGCGTCAAGATCTCATCAATTGAAAACTAAGCTGGCTAGAGGTAACCGTAAATTCTATGTTAACAGTTTCTTCTCTCGCACTTATCGCTTGTGGAACTCCCTTTTGGGTCCATGCTTTCCATTCAACTTTAATCTGCAAAAAATTAAATGTGATGTCAATCGCTATCTACTGTCTTCCCTATTGCTCTTTTTGTATCCGTTTTTTTTGTAATGTTTCTAATTCTTTCACACCCAGTAATCGCTTATGTCATAATGGCTAAGATATATATATATATATATATATATATATATATATATATATCATAATTCCCCATATATAATACGTCTTCATCCATAACACGCTCCCCTAAAATTGTGCTGAAAGTGTTGGAAAATTATTCTACTTATGTATAATACGCACCCGCTTGTTGGTAGTCAAACCCTTTTAATTTTTACCTCTCCAATTTCATTACGAGACAACTCTTATTAAAAAATGGTTTTAAACATAGAATAATAATATTCTAATTTAGTTTTATTTTAATTCTTATTTTGTTTTACGGCAATTTAAAAAAAATAACTGTGCATAATACGCATCCCTGATTTTGGTTATTATTTTTTAGAAATGCGTAATATACATGGCAAATTACGGTATATATATATATATATATATATAGCCGAGTCCATGAAAACCGTCGGATCTAACGACGTTTCTCTCTGCCTAGGTGGACGGGTGTTTGTATCCTGCCGGAGACCGCATATTTTCCTTTAATAAGACTTCTAGAATATTCAGGCAGGTAGACGAAAATAAATAAATATGCTGTTTAATAAATAAATGGGGCGTCTATTCAAATATGAGTATCCACTAACATAACATTTTAAGTGATAATATATAGCTTTTAATTTAATTATAGCCAACAACACATAGCCTTATAAATCCCACTATGTAAAAATGATATTATCTATGAATTCACATGACCTTCCCTGGAAAGTTCTTCTCCAATAATAATAATAAAGGAAACTACATTAAATACTTACATTCGGCACACTGTCACGCTCTCTCGCAATGACCTGCCACCTTTCAAAACTAAGCGCAATCCCTGCGCACATCGACCAACACAACATGAACAACCAAAGTACAACTCTCAATATTAGACAAATATTAACAGATGACACAAAAATATTCTATAAAATTATTCTACAGAATCCAATGCAAGGAAAGACTAAAAACACAAAAAACAATTATTATACAAAATAGACTCCCGACTTTAAATAAATTCACTACAGAAGTTATCTTGAAGTTTATATGATATCATTTATCAAACGAACAGCTTCCCAAAGATTACCTGGATACAGACAAAGGGTATGTAAATAGTACACAGACGTCGCATCGCTTCTTCATAATGACTGTGAAAGTGGAAAATACTTAAATAAAAATAACAAAATATGAAATTCGAACAGTTTATTCACTAACTGAACATCTTATCCGAAATTTCGAAAAAACACAGTCAAAAATTAAACAAACGGATCTTATCGGCCTCTTTTAATCCATATATATATATATATATATGTGTGTGTGTGTGTGTGTGTGTGTGTGTGTGTGTGTAAAACTATATCGAAAATAAGAAAGAACTCGTTAGGTAAATAATCCAGAGTTCTTTAGTATTTTTGTTATTATTTTTTAAAAAATAGTGCTCGATACAAAAGTAGAGCATAAATATAATTATTTATTTAAAAATATGATTCCATCTCAACATAAGAGTTCTCATGTTTCAAAACAAGAGCCGAAAACTCCAATATTATTATAAGACTAATTCCCTATATCAGGTAATTTTGGATTTCATTGTTTATATATATATATACATATACACACACACAACACACACACACACACACACACACACATATATATATATATATATTATTATTTATTTAAAAATATGATTCCATCGCTACATAAGAGTTAGGACGTCATAATAAAGCAAAGCTCAGTACTTAAGTAAGTAATTTAGAGGCATTTCAGGGAATTTAGGGAAGGACGTATTCATAGTCTGATAGGCATCTACTCAAACATGTGCAAAATAAAAGAAACGTTGAGAGTAATAACATATAAACACTCACTCCAGAGAGAAAAGAGTCTCTTACATTCCTTGACCCCATTATGATAAAAGAGAACTTGGAGAATTAGACACTCACAGGAGATATTGAAGTCAAGAGGGACGGAGGAAAGCTGTGAATAAACTACGAGCTTGTGAAAATGGTTGGCAGAACAGGGATTAGGTGAGATGGCAAAAAGACAAACTTAAATAAGAACTACCAAGAATAGGATGTTGTGGAGAGCCTCAAACGCCACTTCCTGAATAGACACGGCACATAGAAGAAGATGATAAAGAAGAGTATAGTTCAGAGCATATCCTCACCTTGTTAAACTCGAAGGGCATATCATTTGAAATACCATTTCTCATTTGCAAAGGAATATATTAGCAAGATTTACATATTTGGGGAGAATATAATAATAGTATTATCAGTCGTTTATGGGTCCGTGGCCGACTGGATAGAACCTTCGCATTCTGATCATGAGACCCAGGTTCGAATTTCACCATGGTCGATTTGTCAGGAACTAGATTTCCTGATGTTATCGAACGAGACGGTCGATCCAACCATGGTTCCATTTGTCTGTGACACCAATTTCCCAAATTTCTAAAACAGTGAAATTGATATCAACCGGCCTATATTGAAACTAACGTTAAATGAGCCGTTTGACAGTAATGGAACCTGTATTCCATTTTAAATTCAGCGAAAACACTCCTGCAGTGCTGTTAGTAATTAGGCCACAGGAGAGCGTCATAATAAGGCGAAGATTTGGAAAGTGCCTGAAAAACATACCGCGCTCAAGCCTTGTGAGTGAAATTGGATAGACGGAATCCTTGAGAGCCGTCGATATATTTGCTAGCATGAAGTCACAAGTCATCGTGACCGAGGGGTTGAGCGTGCTGGCCTTGTTCAAATTGTTGATCATGGTAGATAACACGGTCATTCCCAGAAACTGTAACTAAAGTCTGCTCAGCATAGTTTTAATATGACCCACATTTCGGCTCTGTGGATAGTGAATAAACACAAATGCGCCTGAGCAAGCGTCTGCAATAGGGACTGGATAGCCGACCTAGTATCCGAGAATACGAGTGGCCAGCTATACATTATCAGCCGTTTAGTTATCCAGTAGCTGTTATCAACCTTTCCAGTACATGTGGGAGATTCCTTCTTAAATTTTTTATTTCAAATAGTATGGTACGTCAGTATCCTGATTATGACATTATTTTCTTTATGAGATACATGTGCTATTCATTTTGTACAGTTCTTTGTGATTATGTCGTCCACAAGATTTGAAGAAAGAGGATTTTCATCAATACCTACAGACCTTACTCCCTCAAAACCATGGTCAAAAGTGATAAGTCAAGAACTTTGGGGACGATTTACTTATCCAGCAGAATTTATCAGTCTTTTTTCAGTAATTATGGGAGTTAACTTCCTACCCATTTGTTTGAAGTCATGTGGAATGTCAACATCATGATTGCACTATTTATATTCGGACTAATATCCTCATTTTTGCAGTTTTTATCCCAACGTTTCGGCCGTTGTGCACTCCGGTCTTCCTCATATGTATATCGATCTATAAATCTACAAAGAATTTTGAACTGAACGGTTTATTTAATCTCCCGAGGCTAGACTGTTCTCATTCCATTGCTCATGTCTAAGGATATTGTCTTGTTCTTATATTTATTTAGTACTGCTCAGTTATTGCTCCCCGTTTCCACTGAGTGCAATTACACATTGCCCGATCCAGGGATTGAACACACAATCACTATGTCACCAAATTCACAAACCTACATACTACAGATTGCAGCTATGAGGGTGTTGAACAAGAGCCTAAGCGGTTTATTGTTCAGATCTTGTTACAAATATAATACACCTTATTTACACTATTTACATTCAGACTTTTGTCCTCATCTTTGCTGTTGCTATCTCTAAATTTTGGCCATTGTGCCCTTCGGCCTTACTCAGGTGTATATTGATCTGCGTAACCTACAGGGAATTCCAAATTGAAACCTTTATTTAATCTACTGGGGTAGACTGTTCTCATTCCAGTGCTCATGTCTAGGGATATTGTCTAGTTCTTATTTTTATTTAGTACTGCTCAGTTATTGCTCATCCGTTTCTGTTGAGTGCAAGTAGATATTCATTTCTGCATTTGTATAGGGAAGTGGGAGTTGAAAGAGAATTTGACGGAGAATCCTCGCAGAGTAAATGATGGCAGATTTCTGGAGGTCTACAACGTTTCTCTCAAATCCGATTCTCCGAAAGCATTTTTTCAGTTTTCTATGCGCTGCCCCAAGTGCACCCAGTAAAACATCTATGAAAATAATAATAATAATAATAATAATAATAATAATAATAATAATAACCTTGAAATCGAAATCTCAAAAATGTGGCACATGAGAACATCATTAATTCCAGTTGTAGCTGGAACCTTCGGATTGATTGGAAAAGATTCCAAGAGACTCATTGAAGGGATTCCTGGTAGCCCATGCTTTGTCTATGTAAAATATGTTTTTTTTTTTTGTTGTTTTTTTACAAAATTACCCACTGGAAAATGACATGGTACAATTTCTGATCTTAGGTCTCTGGTCGGGACCTGGAAAGAAATGAGTATATACCAGAAATCAAAGGAAATAATAATAATAATAATAATAATAATAATAATAATAAAAGCTAACCGCCCAGACATTGTTATTAGAGACCACAAACAAACAAAAAAAGTGTCTCGTTATCTATATGGCAGTCCCTTTGAAGATCTTTATAAAACTATCAAAATACAAGGACCCTGAAATTGAAATCTCAAAAATGTGGTACATGGGAACATCAACAATTCTAGTTGTATTGGAGCCCTCGAAGTGGCTGGAAAAGATTCCAGTAGACGCATTGAAGGGATTCCCGATTGCCCATGCCATAAAGAAATAAAAAAAACATTGATCTCCCAAGTAAAGCCCATACTTTACGAAGTTGATTTATCTATGTAAAATACTTTCTTTTTTTTTTACAAAATTGCTCAGTGGAAAATGACATGGTACAATTTCTGATCTAAGTTGCCCAGAAGATCGCCCTATCAGGAACATCCCATATACTAAGAAAAGTGCTATCTATTAAATGACAATTTTCTTATAGGGTTTAAAAACCATAGTTTTGACCCGGCTCTACAAGTGGCCTAGAAGATCGCCCTACTAGGAACATTCTATATACTGAGAAAAGTGCTAACAGTTAAATGACAATTCTCCTACAGGGCCTAAGGATTATAGTTTGGACCAGGCTCTGCAGGATACGAAGCAGGAGATATAATAATAATAATAATAATAATAATAACAGCTTAAACATTTTGGCTGTCCCTGTGGTACAATACAGTTTCAACATCCTTAAATGGACCATAACTGACATTAAGCGAATGGATATCAGAACGAGAAAACTTCTCACTTGCCACCGCATGCATTATCCTAAAGCTGACGTTGACCATATGTATGCGTTCAGATCCAAAGGAGGCAGAGGATTAGTTCAACTAGAACTGTCTTGCAAAACCTTAAACATCGGTCTTCAACGACACCTGGAAACTGCGAAAAACTGGATGATGATCATGAAAGAAATAATAAAATTTATTCAATAATAAAGGAAGCGAAAAAATTCAAAAGCAAATTTCAAGTTGGTCAAGAAGTGCGTGGAAACCATAATACACCTACTGCAGCGGCAAAGAATCTAAAAATGTAAGCAAAAACAGCTATAAAATAATAACTATGGA
>CAHIKZ030000905.1:327500-355000 GCA_903632075.3 Acanthosepion pharaonis | reverse complement strand
GCAGGAGCTGATAAAACGACAATAACTTGTAATTAGTTTTAAATAACTAAAGAAAAGGTTTACTACTATATTTAGCTTAACGAAAAGGAAGGGGTGTAATCAGTGGGCGCGCGCACACGCACAAAGTGTGGAAGGAAGGAGGAAAACTCGCGCGCGCGTAAAACGTAGATGGAATTACTGTATTATTTTCATAAATCATAACGATTGTAAACAATGTTTTCGTTTGAATTTGGGTTTGACCAATTTGTAAAAAAAAAAAAAAACTAATTAAGACATGCGTGTCCGTCAACCTTAAACAATAATCTTTGTCAATTTTATTTTTCAGTCTTTATGATGGTCCATACTTGATCTATCGCTTACTGTTACATCCCCGGGCAACGCCGGGCTCTACTGCTAGTATAGTTTTAAGATAAGAACAAATAAAGCATAGTTCCACTGTGTGTAGCATTTATTTTTTTTAAATTTCTCAAAAGAGATTAGAGCTCTATATTTTTGATTATAGAAGATTAAGACAAAAAGATATTAAAGATCGCTACACGATAGCTTTCTTGCTTTGGCACTAAGTTGTGTTTCTTCTGACGGTATATATATATATATATATATATATATATATATATATATACAAAGAAATAATCACGCATAGAATCAATCAGCAATATTAATGCTATTATTGGCGACATCCATCGCTAGTAAAACATAATGTATGCATTAAAATACTGTTAATCCATAGAATGATGTAATCCTCATTTATAAAACTGTTGTCTGTTGTTTCCAGTTTATATTTTTTAAATGCAAGCACTTTCGAATTATCCTTTATTCATCGTCAGGCATATGCATACATTATACACTACTAGCGATGAATGTCGCCAATAATAGCATTAATATTGCTGATTGATTCTATGTGTGATTATTTCTTTGTATATAAATTATATGCTGCCTAATGTTTTATATATATATATATATATATATATATATATATATGAATCCGTGTGACTTTAATCCCCACCATCCCAGGTGGCTTAAACACTCTGTCACTGATCTCTCTGGCATCCAAACCCTAAAGATCTCAATCATTCAATCTCTCACGCAGGTAGTGCAATTCTCCACTCACTTTTAAGGTAATCCTGATGAACGTGCTTATTTTCCGGAACCCTTCTTTGCCTCTATCCCTGACTCATGCCATTCTCTTCAGTTCTGCCGTCTTGGTAACTCTGATCATGCGGTAGTGTCTGTAAACACCTCTTTTCGCTCTCCCACCAGCCAAAATCCTATAACCAGCAGAATATATTTCTGTTATCAATGACCTGATTGGGACACGTTCCATGACTTCTTTCGTGACATGTCTTTGAATGAAGTTTTTAACCATCGAGTTCAAAAACTTGTCTCTTAGTTCTTCTCCTGGGGTGACATCGAAGCTTTGATTCTAGCACGGAAATACCAAGTAAAATCACGCTCCTCTCCTTGGTTCTCTCTTGCTTGCTCGGAGGCTATAGCCTCCAGGGGTCATGTCTTCCAGCTGTATCAGTACGATACCTCTGATTGCAACAGACGTCTTTTTGTGTCTGCTCGGAATGAGTGAAAACGTTTCCCCAAAGAAGCGAAGTTAATATTTGCTGATATAATGAAAAAAAACATATAGCACCTCACAAGTTCGGCTCTAGAGATTATTCGCGACTCTGCAAGCGTGTGCGGACAACATTAAATCTTAAATCTCACCTCTATTCAATCAATTCGAAATCTTTATATTTGCAGCAGATAAGGTTGATTGTTTTGCTCGGAGATTTTCTTCCTACTCAAAACTCAACTCGTCTAGAGTACCCACTGTTAATTTCCACCCTAGAATAGAGGCTCTATTGTGTGATATGCACATAACCTCGTCACTGGTTTCAGACGTCATTTTCAAACTAGACTCCCACAAGGCAAGTGGAGGTGACGGGATCCCTGCCGTCGACCTAAAGAAACGTGCTTCCTAGCTAGACTTAGTTCTTTCCGAAATCTACGACAATTGCCACGCTGCTTCCTGATTTCGAGCTTGTTGGAAGTCCCCCACTCCTGCAGTTCTTATTTTAAGTACTCTTGAGAACCAGCTGAGCAATATAACTATCGCTGTTAGTAGTCTCCTTCCGCGTTTCGACAATGTATTCGTAGCTTCAATCAATGCTGAAGTGGTTAAGATCTTCCCTCTCAAAACCTACACTAAGACAAATAATACGGCTTCCGTTTCGCCAGGTCTCCCGAGGATGTGTTGATGGCCATCACCGAATATGTATATCAAGCTCTTGATAATAACGGTGAAGCTCGAACTGTGTCTCTAGATATCTCGAAGTCGTTTGACAGGGTTTTGCATACTGGTATTATACGCAAACTCCAAGGCTTCAGTATTACTGCACGATTGTTAGATTTAATCCAATTATTCCTATCAAATCGTGAAATGAAGGTCGTTCTAAATGGGCAGAGATAGATAGATAGATAGATACGAAGTAAACTTACATAGGTAAATAGAAACAAACTGTATCAGATAGATAGATAGATAGATAGATAGATAGATAGATAGATAGTACTTCTCTCTAGTTTCTATTTTTATGAATTCTCTAGAACCTTCTGACCCCTCTAACTATCGTCCTAGTATTCTCCTACCGCTTGTCGGCGAAATATTCAAGGCTTTAATCAATATTGATGTAGTTAAGCATCAAGCTCTTGATAATAACGGTGAAGTGGAACGCCTACATTGAATCAATAGTTGCATCTACTGCAAGGAAAGTTCGGTCACTGCGTCGTGCCTGAAAGTTTTTCTCCTCAGAGTTCATCTTTCCCATTTACGAATCAACCATTTTATTCGTGCATTGAGGGCTGTTGCCATATCTGGTCAGTTGCTCCTGCTATTCATCTCGAGGTTCTTGACAAAATCAAACATTTCCGGATTGCTTCCTGTTTTCCTGCTTGTTGGAAGTCCCTCTATCTAGTTTCTATTTTTATGAATTCTCGAGAACCTTCTGACCCTCTAACTACCGTCCTAGTATTCTCCTACCGCTTGTCGGCGAAATATTCAAGGCTTTAATCAATACTGATGTAGTTTAGCATCTTACCTCTCTCGGCATACCCTCTGACAATATGTCTTCGGTTTTGCTGATGTCCTAACGGCGATCGCTGAATATGTATATCAAGCTCTTGATAATAACGGCGAAGCTCGGACTGTGTCTCTAGCTATCTCGAAGTCGTTCTATCGGGTTTAGCACGCTGGTTTTCTATGTAAACTCCAGGGCTACGGTATTTCTGTACGTGTCTTTGATTTAATCCATTTTTTTTCCTATCAAATCCTGAAATAAAGGCCATTTTGAACGGGATCGCTTCCAGATACATTTACACAAATGCCCCCCCCAAGGCTTTATCCTGTGTCCAACGCCGTTTCTGACATTCATTAATGATCTCCCTGATTTGGGCATTTATGCTGATGACACTACCACTTACTACTGTCTGAACAGAAAATCCGTTGACAAAATCAGGATTTAACTGGGTAGAATATGACTCGTAAATTTTAATGCATCCAAAACGAAACTTCTCTCATTTAACCACCACAGAGGAACATTCCTGCCCACAATCAGCATGGCTGATGCTAGACTCATGGAGAGCAACACATTGCGGGTTCTTGGCCTTAAGTTCTCAACTGACTTGAAGTGGAACGACTACAACGAATCAATAGCTGCATCTACTACAAGGAGATTTGGGTCATTATATCGTTCCAGAAGGATTTTTTTTCTCCTCAGAGTCCATCTTTCACATTTACAAATCTACCATTCGTACGTACATTGAGGACTGTTGCCATACCTGTTAGTTTCTATTGTATTGCTGGACGTGTGTTGATTTAATCCAATCGTGGGTCAGAGAAAAAAAAACAGTGCTGTCAGTGGAAGTCAAGATAGATACACAGATACATAGGAAAGAAAACAGCGAGATAGATAGATAGATAGATAAGAGACAGAATACGATAGATAGATAGATAGATAGATAGATAGATAGATAGATAGATAGATAGATATGAACAGACCGGGATAGATAGATAGATAGATAGATAGATAGATAGATATGAATCAATATTCTTTCAGCTTTGAGATAAACAGCAAGGCAGACAAAATTCTTCATTCTAACCATAGGTTGTTCGGACAATAAGACCCGATTATAGAATCAGCATTTATTCCAGAATTAATGTATTTAAACGGACAACAATTATTTTTAATCAGTCAAGAAGTGAACCCTGAACATCTATACATTTGTGCAGGAATCGCCATTTTTTTGCGAATATGGAAGGATTTTATTTTATGCTTCTTGGATTTGTCCTGCAAACGATATTTGCCGGATTCATGTGAATCCGAGTAATATTTAAGAACAAAACATGGGATTTAAACAAATAATTAATGCATATATCAAAAAAAGTGTTTAAAAGAAATAAATTATATTAAAAACTTAGTATCTGTTGTGGTGTCTTCCCTCTAATGAGGCTATTGTGGACTCTTCCACGTATTATAAAGATAGTAGGAAAGTAAGCATCGTGGGTAGGAAACGGTGATATAGACGGAACACTGGTGAACTGACACAGTCCCAAATCGTGTAACACACTTCTGTTGCATTTTCTGTTCAATACACGATTTATCTGCAACCTCTTGTTTTGTTATTCCTCAACCAATTACTTGGTCACAATATTATGACTTGTGCGTAGGTGCGTGGGAAGTGTTATACACCTGTGTGTGTGTGTGTGTGTTACACACCTGTGTGTAAGAGTTCAATCTGTTGGAATTTTTGTGTACCCTGGTGTACTAGTGAGCCAGCCAAAATGAGCTGACTCATTTTATAGTGCACCAATAGAAAGGTTAACCAATCAGAAGGCTCAAAATATTCAATGCGATGTGTATAAAGGCGGCCATGTTTTTTCTGAATATTCACTGCCAGCCTTTGATATCGAAGGCTGAAGAATTATGGAACAGCTGCTGGTGGTGGTATTGGCGATATAGTCAGATTCAGTAGAGTGTCTGACTCGTGAGTGTTAATCTTTAACATTGTTTCTTAGACTTGATATAGCGTACTACGCTGTATTCTATAGTCATAGACTATGGTGAACATGGTCAACACAGTTATCATTCGACTGGGGAAAAATACCTTCATCTATGTTCTGCTATATCTTGGAGTAAGAGGAAGAAAAAGAAAGAGGAAGAAAACGTTTGTCTTTTTATATAACTTAAGCAGCGCCGCCTTATCGGGCGTTTGACGAAGCCCAGTGAGGTAACTCACAACATATAATTTCACACAAAAAAAGCCAAGGAAAGATGTATTAGGTTACTTAGTGTTACAAAAGGGGGAATAAGAGGAAGCAAGAAGACAGATGGCAAAGATTAGCATATCATATAAATTTCCGAAGATCAAAGTTGACTGGCCGAGAGAGAATTCAACAAGCGAGAATTACGAGAGAAGAAATTGTTAGTATAGAACTTGCGGTTAGACATTTCAACTGTAAAAGGATAAGAAATAGCTGCCCATCTGTTAATGCGTTTAAATTCAAAAAAGCCGAGATACAAAAAAGGAAAGCTCATCAGACCAATTACCATGAAAAGCTATGCAAATCTATGTTACGGCGGTGGGGGAGGGTAAGTGACTGAAGCCAAGATGTCAGATCAGTAAGATCAGTAACAATAAAATAGTATAGGGTGATTGTAAAGTAACTCCTTATTTTATGTATGAGTAGCAAGCCAGGTGACCCGTTTTACACACTGTCTTTTTTCTTTCGGGTTAGTTAAAGGAGCTATTCTACTATGCCAAAACATGACTTTGGAAGAACTTGAAAGTTATGTCTTCCATAACACTAGAGTTCCTGGTTGACACGATTTCTGGACGGCTCGAGAAGCGATTAGCTAAATCTGGTGCCTATATCGAATGTTGAATAAAACCTCATGCTAAACGCTTTCATTCATATCAAATTCTTGTAAAAATTATAGTTAATAAATGAATTAAAATATTTTAAAATGTGTTATACCGGAACGTACCTATTTTATTGTAAATAGACTCTCCCACAGATGAGTAGTAGTAGTAGTAGCAGTCACCCGAGGAGCTCAGTGAGTTGTGTGAGTCAGTCGATGTCGGACATTAAATTATGAGCCCCACAATTAGATTGCTGCGTCATTAACTATTATTTCAAGTTCCTAACGTTTTGTACGTCGAACCTAATTTCGGACCGACTTAGTGAAATGCAAGCCTCCACTGTGAAAACTACTCTACAACACATTTGGCGACGAGGGATTCGTTTCCCATACGGAAGAAAATGAGAAGATACTTTTTGTGGTAACCTAGGGAGGGTTACTGAATAGAAAAATCACACGAAGGTTGGTAATGAACGATAATACTTAGGACAAGAACAACACATATAAGATTCACCAGCGCCGCGTAGAAGTAATCTACTGCTAGAAGTGAATCAAGTGAATTTCACAATGAATCTCCAACTGCAGGATATCTACCAACCGCCCCACGGTGTCAAATGTGACACAAGGCCGAATTTAATGCGTGGCATATGAGTCCGTAGGCTCAGCCAAAAAATCCCCGTAGACTCCGTATAAAACTGGATCGAGTTGTTGTTATCCGAGACGAGACTCTGCCCTTCGACATAGCCTCGCCTGGGGATCCTCTCTGGCCGGAGGCAGAGAGTTAGACCAGCAGAGCTGTAGATGAATCTCCGATTGCAGACCAACATACAGTATTTACTACTTTATTCATGGGACTGTGGACATTATTGTCCATAGGCATGCTATAACATTTTTTCGACCACCCTGTAGATTCATTCGTTGGATTTTATCAAGAATACATAGCAGAAGAAACAAAACGTGACAGAAATATCCAGTGTATTGTCGAATACACATTTAAGGTAGATTCTTGCAAGAAAAAGCTAGTAATAATTACTGTATTTGAGTAGAAACGTAAAATATATCCGATGGTGCTATTTTAAATTTACGAATTATTCACACGAACAGACGATCAGCTTTTTAACATTAAAAATTACGAACGGTTCACATAGAAGGCCGACATTGTCCATAAATTGTAACAAGAAATCCAGTTATTTACTCCTTTTGTCTTAGCGAGAAATATATTTATTTTCATTTATTAATTGTTATTTTTTTTATTCTTTAAGGCCAGTACATATTTTTCCGATTTAGTGTTTTGTTCTGACATTAAATCGTCAGCACGAATCTCCCGAGGATATGGAGAACTATCGAATTTCTTAGAACATAATTTCCAATTCATTCTGATTCTTTTCTTCTCTTCCAATTCATCTATCACAGCGGTGGCATCATTGTTTCTGGTATTATCTTTTGCGTTTTCTTGTTCTTCATTACCAGGAAACGCTAATAAACGCTGAAATCCTGATTCCTGTGAGCTTTGAGAATAGCTGCGCCAGGAATGGACAGAGATTAAGATTAGGTGCCTGAATTGTTCTTGTCTAGCGGGATAATCTATTGCAAACAAAGAATTCACCTTTGATTGTAAAAAAAAAAAAAGAAGAACGAAACAAAAAAAGGGAGTGAGATGATTTGAGTATGACATGCTGATTTCTGGCCATTCGGGAAATACAAAATCGTGAGAAAGGAAGTGCAGGCTGCAGAGAGAAGCCTTCAAACTCTTTTGTGTTCAGAAAGGTTAAAAGTTATCAAATAATGCCTAAGCATGATCATGCATGATATTATTATATGCAACCCCCATATATATATATATATATATATATATATATATATATATATATATATATATATATATATATATATATATATATATATATATATATATATATATATATATATATATATATATATGAGAAGTGCTGAATAATTCTCGATCCGACCTACTTAAACAAAATCGCTAATTTTAAGACCAAACATCCTAATACGGTTTTTACGGGGTGGACACAGACAAGCGCTCACATATATTCGACAAAAAAAAAGTTGTATTGATTGATCTGATTAATCATTCCTAATTTCATTTAATGAGTTTACTCAGTTTGGGATAAATGCCATTTAAAACCAGAATATATGGGAACATGACTCCACAAATTCCTTTTCTTTATTATCTGCGAATTGCCATGACTTCTTGGGAAAGACAGTGGAGTGGTTTCCCGTTGCCTTCTCTACAGATTCCATTTCATTATTATCTGTGAATTGCCATGACTTCTTGGGAAAGACAGTGGAGTGGTTCCGTTGCCTTCTCCAGAGATTCCTTTTCTTTATTATCTGCGAATTGCCATGACTTCTTGGGAAAGACAGTGGAGTGGTTTCCCGTTGCCTTCTCCACAGATTCCTTTCTTTTTATTATCTGTTTGCCATGACATCTTGGGAAAGACATTGGAGTGGTCTCCCGTTGCCTTCTCCACAGATTCCTTTTCTTTATTATCTGTGAATTGCCATGATTTCTTGGGAAAGATAATGGAGTGATTTCCGTTGCCTTCTCCTCAGATTCCTTTTCTTTATTATGTGTGAATTGCCATGACTTCTTGGGAAAGGCAGTGGAGTTGCCTTCTACACAGATTACTTTTCTTTTATTATGTGAATTGCCATGACTTCGTGGAAAGACAGTGGAGTAGTTTCCGTTGACTTCTCCATAGATTCCTTTTCTTTATTATGTGTGAATTGCCATGACTTCTTGGGAAAGGCAGTGAAGTAGTTTCCCGTTGCCTTCTCCACAGATCCCTTTTCTTTATTATCTGTGAATTATTCTTGGGAAAGGCAGTGGAGTAGTTTCCATGCCTTCTAGATTCACAGATTGAATGCCTTTTCTTTATTATCTGTGAATTGCCTTCTATTACTTTTTATTTATTATGAATTGCCATTTCTTGGGAAAGGCAGTGAGTAGTTTCCAGCTGCCTTCTACACAGATTACTTTTCTTTTATTATGTGTGAATTGCCATGACTTCTTGGGAAAGGTTGTAGCCTTCTACACAGATTACTTTTCCGCTTTCTATGTTTTTATTATGTGAATTGCCATTTCTTGGGAAAGATTATCTGTTGCCTTCTACACAGATTACTTTTTCTTTATTACGTGTGAATTGCCATGACTTCGTGGGAAAGATAGTGGAGTGGTTTCCCGTTGCCTTCTACACAGATTCCTTTTCTTTATTATGCCATGACTTCTTGGGAAAGACAGTGGAGTAGTTTCCCGCTTTTTCTACAGATTCCTTTTCTTTTATTATGTGAATTGCCATGACTGTGGGAAAGACAGTGGAGTAGTTTCCGTTGCCTTCTCCACAGATTCCTTTTCTTTATTATGTGAAAGCCATGACTTCTTGGGAAAGACAGTGGAGTTTTCCGTTGCCTTCTCCACAGATTCCTTTTCTTTATTATCTTTATTCTTGTGTGATTGCCATGACTTCGTGGGAAAGACAGTGGAGTAGTTTTTTTCTTTGCCTTCTCCACAGATTCCTTTTTCTTATTATGTGGATTTTCTACTTCCTTTTCTTTATTAGTGGAATAGATCGGGAAAGATAGATTCCTTTTCACAGATTCCTTTTTCTTTATTATGTGAATTGCCATGACTTCGTGGGAAATACAGTGGAGTGGGAAAGGCTTCGTGGAGTGGAGTAGTTTCCCGCTGCCTTCTACACAGATTCCTTTTTCTTTATTATGTGTGAATTATGTGTGGAAAGATAGTTCCCCACTGATTCTTTTCTTTTATTATGGGAAAGACAGTGGAAAGATAGTGGTTTCCCCGTGCCTTTCTCCACAGATTCCTTTTCTTTATTATCTGTGAATTGCCATGACTTCGTGGGAAAGACAGTGGAGTAGTTTCCGTTGCCTTCTAACAGATTCCTTTTTTCTTTATTATGTGTGAATTGCCATGACTTCGTGGGAAAGACAGTGGAGTTTTCCCGCTGCCTTCTACACAGATTCCTTTTCTTTATTATGGAATTTTCTTTATTATGTGTGAATTGACTTCTTGGAAAGGCAATTGCCATGACCATGACTTCTTGGGAAAGACAGTGGAGTGGTTTCCGTTGCCTTCTCCACAGATTCCTTTTCTTTATTATCTGTGAATTGCCATGACTTCTTGGGAAAGGCAGTGGAGTAGTTTCCCGCTGCCTTCTACACAGATTCCTTTTCTTTATTATGTGTGAATTGCCATGACTTCGTGGGAAAGACAGTGGAGTGGTTTCCCGTTGCCTTCTACACAGATTCCTTTTCTTTATTATGTGAATTGCCATGACTTCGTGGGAAAGAACAGTGGAGTAGTTTCCGTTGCCTTCTCCACAGATTCCTTTTCTTTATTATGTGTGAATTGCCATGACTTCTTGGGAAAGACAGTGGAGTATTGCCTTCCACAGATTCTTTTCTTTATTATGTGTGAATTGCCATGACTTCGTGGGAAAGACAGTGGAGTAGTTTCCCGTTGCCTTCTCCACAGATTCCTTTTCTTTATTATGTGTGAATTGCCATGACTTCGTGGGAAAGACAGTGGAGTAGTTTCCCGTTGCCTTCTCCACAGATTCCTTTCTTTTTATTATGTGAATTGCCATGACTTCGTGGGAAAGACAGTTGGAGTGGTTTCCGTTGCCTTCTACACAGATTCCTTTTCTTTATTATGTGTGAATTGCATGACTTCTTGGGAAAGACAGTGGAGTAGTTTCCCGTTGCCTTCCACAGATTCCTTTTCTTTATTATGTGTGAATTGCCATGACTTCGTGGGAAAGATTGGAGTAGTTTCCCGTTGCCTTCTTTCCTTTTCTTTATTATGTGTGAATTGCCATGACTTCTTGGGAAAGACAGTGGAGCAGTTCCCGCTGCCTTCTACACAGATTCCTTTTCTTTTTTATGTATGAATTTCCATGACTTCGTTGCCTTCTACACAGATTCTTTTCTTTATTATCTTTTGCCATGACTTCTTGGGAAAAGGCAGTGGAGTAGTTTCCCGTTGCCTTCTACACAGATTCCTTTTCTTTATTATCTGTGAATTGCCATGACTTCTTGGGAAAGGCAGTGGAGTAGTTTCCCGCTGCCTTCTACACAGATTACTTTTCTTTATTATGTGTGAATTGCCATGACTTCGTGGGAAAGACAGTGGAGTAGTTTCCCGTTGCCTTCTCCACAGATTCCTTTTCTTTATTATGTGTGAATTGCCATGACTTCGTGGGAAAGACAGTGGAGGTAGTTTCCGTTGCCTTCTCCACAGATTCCTTTTCTTTATTATGTGTGAATTGCCATCTCGTGGGAAAGACAGTGGAGTAGTTTCCCGCTGCCTTCTACACAGATTCCTTTTCTTTATTATGTGTGAATTGCCATGACTTCGTGGGAAAGATAGTGGAGTAGTTTCCCGTTGCCTTCTACACAGATTCCTTTTCTTTATTATGTGTGAATTGCCATGACTTCTTGGGAAAGGCAGTGGAGTAGTTTCCCGCTGCCTTCTACACAGATTCCTTTTCTTTATTATGTGTGAATTGCCATGACTTCGTGGGAAAGATAGTGGAGTAGTTTCCCGTTGCCTTCTCCACAGATTCCTTTTCTTTATTATCTGTTAATTGCCATGACTTCTTGGGAAAGGCAGTGGAGTAGTTTCCCGTGCCTTCTACACAGATTACTTTTCTTTATTATGTGTGAATTGCCATGACTTCTAAAGACACAGATTCCTTTTCTTTATTATGTGTGAATTGCCATGACTTCTTGGGAAAGGCAGTGAAGTAGTTTCCTTGCCTTCTACACAGATCCCTTTTCTTTATTATCTGTGCCATGACTTCTTGAGAAAGGCAGGGAGTTTTCCTTTCTTCTTACAGATTCCTTTTCTTTATTATGTGTGAATTGCCATGACTTCTTGGGAAAGGCAGTGGGTACGTTCTACACAGATTCCTTTTCTTTATTATGTGTGAATTGCCATGACTTCGTGGGAAAGTAGAATGGTTTCCCGTTGCCTTCTCCACAGATTCCTTTTCTTTATTATGTGTGAATTGCCATGACTTCTTGGGAAAGGCAGTGGAGAGTTTTTTCCTGTGAATGCCTTCTACAGATCCCTTTCCTTTTATCTGTGGATTCCCTTGGGAAAGGCAGTGGAGTTAAATTCCTTTTCTTTATTATGTGTGAATTGCCATGACTTCTTGGGAAAGGCAGTGGAGTAGTTTCCCGTTGCCTGCTCTACAGGTTCCTTTTCTTTATTATCTTTGAATTGCCTTACCTTCTTGGAAAAGACAGTAGAATGGTTTCCTGTTGCCTTCTCCACAGATTCCTTTACTTTATCTGTGGATTCCCATTAAATCTTGGGTAATTATTTGAGTGATTTTCCCGTCGCCTTCTTCACAAATTCTTTTTCTTTATTATCTGTGAATTTCAATTATTTTCTTGGAAAAGATGGTGGAGTTTTTTTTTTTTTTTTTTTTTTTTTTTTTTTCTTTTTCCCCAGAATTCTTTCCTTCGTTATCTGTGAATTGCCTTCTTGGAAAACATAGTAGAGTGATTTCCTCTTGCCTTCTGTACGACTTCTCTTTGAATTGCTGCCCCTAAATGGTAGATCGTCCCGTCACTTCTGCTTTTTAGCATGTACATGGAGATAGCACATTATATATTCGTGTCTTCCCAAAGGGCATTTGCGTAAAATTAAATGTAATAGAAAATGCCGCCACTTGAACTCATCTGTTGCACTTTCCGTCACGATGACCCTAATACCACCGATATGTCTTCAGTTAGTCTTACTAAAACAGTTTCATACGTGAATTAACGATAACTAAAAGAGAATTAGTGTTGTCACTTTATTTCGTTAATGTTAGTATTAAACAATACCATTTTCAAATAATCCGTTTTTAGAGGAAAATATGAAACGTTATGTCAAAAAACTGAAAAATTCTTATATGCTTCTTATATTGCAATGTGCACATAAAAAGTCCTATATGAATCTATTTTAAAAATTAAGCTTTTAATTGATCAGGAAAACCAAACAATTAGTTTGGCTTGGTTTTACGGTATATCAACCTCAATAATTTTTATTGCTGGTAATATTTTTATCAAAAATATATTGTTGGTAATATTTTGTTTGTTTTTGTTTTTTTCAAAAATGTATTCCTGGTAATATGTTATTTTTTTTCAAAAATTGTTTTGCTGGTAATATTTTTTTCAAAAATATATTTCTTTAATATATTTTTTTTTTCCAAAATGGAATGCTGGTAAAAAATTTGTTCTTCAAAATTCATTGCTGGTAATAATTCTTTACAAAAATGTATGGCTGCTATTAAAATCTGTTTTTTTTTATACTTTCATACCCTTTTCACCCCTGTTTGGGTGTTAACTATTTGCCTATACCCTGGGACCCTTACAGATGCTTCTACATTTGGTCAGGATAGACCTGGGGACACCAGCAATTAAGAGCTGCTTCCACGCTCCTCAAAACCTTCTGATTAGTCGCATTGCTGTCGGATGTAGTTTATCGTCTTACCCAGGACGACTCATTTGGTGGTGGTAGGGGTGGGGTTCTTACCTCACTGCCGAGGAGCGGTCGGCATGTTCTGAAGACCCAGCCGACAGGGAGGGGAAAATCAAAGAGTAACACAGATGCTAATTGACTAAAGATTATCAGTCGGGGAATGCTATAAAAAAATTAAAATAATATTCTCTTAGGCAAGCAAGATGTTTTAGGCAAAAACGTTGTGATGAATAAAAGTACTGCCTTAATATTTCAGGCAATACAACCGCTGGTTGCCTTGAAAGTTGACGGTTGCATCAAAATAAATATAAATCAGTTTTGTAAATTCTTCAATATGATTGTTTCTGGGCATACCTGTTACAAGGAAGAAGCTTTAAACTAAATAATGTACCTATAAATGACAATATTCAGCCATATTTATTACTGCTACGTTTGCAAGAGGATACATTATTTATATTATACAGACTATTGTCCTCATCCTTATCGCCATATCTAAATGTACATAGTGTACATAATATCACATCTCAAAAATATCGATAGATATTTTGGTATAAATTAAATCTACAATTAAATGTAAAATAGAAGCAAATGCAATATTTTTCTGAATATATTTCTGAGATGAGGTATTATGTACACTATTTGCATTATTCGGACTATCGTCCTCATCTTTGTCGCCATATTTATCACAACGTTTCGGCCTTTCAGTATCTGTGTATATTTCTGAGATGAGGTATTATGTACACTATTTACATTATTCGGATTATTGTCCTCATCTTTGTCGCCATATTTATTAAAACGTTTCAGCCTATCACTATCTGTCTATATTTCTGAGATGAGGTATTATCTACACTATTTACATTATTCGGACTATTGTCCTCATCTTTGTCGCCATATTTATTACAACGTTTCGGCCTTTCAGTATCTGTCTATATTTCTGAGATGAGGTATTATTTACGCTATTTACATTATTCGGACTATTGTCCTCATCTTTGTTGCCATATTTATTACAACGTTTCGGCCTTTCAGTATCTGTCTATATTTCTGAGATGAGGTATTATGTACACTATTTAAATTATTCGGACTATTGTCCTCATCTTTGTCGCCATATTTATTACAACGTTTCGGCCTTTCAGTATCTGTCTATATTTCTGAGATGAGGTATTACATACACTATTTACATTATTCGGATTATTGTCCTCATCTTTGTTGCCATATTTATTACAACGTTTCGGTCGTTGTACGCTCCGGCTTTCTTCAGATGGTTGGTATGTCTGGGGTAGACTGATGACAATTGTCCGAATAATATAAATAATGTACATCATACCTCTTATCTCAGAAATATAGACAGATATTGTTAAAATATATTTAAATCATAAAATTAACAGAACGACCTACTAGCTTTTCCAGATAATATCCAGTGAGGCTAGGAGCAGGTTCAGTTACGCTATTTACATTATTCGGTTTATTGTCCTCATCTTTGTCGCCATATTCATTAAAACGTATCGGCCGTTGCATGCTCCGGCCTTCTTCAGGTGGTTGGAATGTCGGACAACCCTTTATTTAACTCACTGGAGTAGACTGTTCTAGTTCCACATGCCATGTTTAATGGATGTCAGTTATCAGTTATATCCTTTTAATTCCCCAAGTTCTCCACTGATTTAACTGGGTATTGAACTCACACACTTTGGGTCCTGTCACTCGATCTAATCAACGCCATTATCCAGCATGCCATGTGTTCTTGAGGATATATATATAAAGGTAGGTACGGTGGAGTAAAGAATAGGGGCTTGGATTGAGGAATTGGAGAGCCGAGTTCGAATTCCAGTCGAATCCATTACATTCACTTACGTGCTAATACCCTTGGGAAAGGTCTGAATCCTCTTCTTCTCCCTCCAGGTCAGACTGGGTTCTATAGCCTTGGATGGCAACTGGTCTAGGAGAAGGACAACTCTGAATTCAAAACCTGCGGAGGGTCATTTAGGGACCTTGCGGCACTTAGTGCACCAGGTCTCTGTATTCGGCCCTTCAAAAAGTGTGGATGGTCCTTCACGAAACCTTTGCCACTATAATCAAATCTCATGTGCTGTTGTCGGGCTGTCGGTTTCCTAGAAACTGATCTACTTGACCCTCATACGTCGAATTCGACGGGAGAGTCAAGTAAGTAAGTAGCAAGTATATATATATATATATATATGAAGAAAATATCTGGAAAAACAAAACAAAAATCCTTAAAATGCGATTGTGTTGTTTTAATATGAATGAAATGTCGACGTCTGACGTTTCGGTTTAATAACCTTCTTCAGGACAATATTCATTAAAGATACAATTAACATAATCAGTATAACACGACGAAAACAATGGACATAAAAACAAGTCTTATCCAAAACAGATAAATGAAAATTTTAAATGATCAGCTTTCCGTTTGAGCGTGGTCACGTTGTCGTCAAATGGGCGACGCTTTCAAAACGTATTCTTAATTTTTTTATAAATTTGATTCCGATGGAAAGATTTTTCATATATATAGTTCGTTAGAAAATCTTTTCTGTTCTTGTAGGAAGACTAGTAGATTCCTGTATCTTCGGATAAGCATGCAGTCCGCCATGTAATAAAATGAATTCAGGTTTGTATTTCCAGTGGACAGTATGATAAGCAAACATAAATGGATATAAATATATATATAATAAACAATAAAATCCAAAATCGCCTCATGTGGGGGATAGCCTATTTCGGCACACGAAGATATCGGTGTCTCCTTGAAAGTGTCCTCGCCGGATATTCAAACAGTTAGATGCGACAGTGCTTTAGGTGTGATTTAGGCATAATGTGGTTTTCCACAGATTCATTCTGTATTTAAGGAAATTTAATATCACCGAGGAGACTTTGTGCATTTCCAAAGTCTCAATGATCCATGTGTTCAGTATACTATTAACGGGTTATCCAAATTGTGATGAGATTTATAACTTTTTTTTTTCTGCAATTTTCTGGAATCGTTATATTTATTAGTATTTGATCTTTGCAACCATCTGAACCTCTTCGACATCCCTTTGTCTTCCAGCGGAAGAATGTTGTTTTCATCGCGAAAAGAGTAAGTATAGTTCGTCAGTACAGACGTGATCAATTTATATGTGGCAGACAGGCATGATATTAGGCTACAGTTTTTGGATCATCTTTTCCACACGTTTATTTTTTTTTTGAAGATATGTAATATCTTCAGTGATCCATTTAATTGGGGTTATCATTTGGCATTGATAAAGTTTATGGATTGATGACAAATGATAGAACATTGTCATTTCCTGTGTGTTTCTATATATATATATATATATATATATATATATATATATATATATATATATATATATATATGTATATATATATATAAAAAAAAGAAAGAAAGAAAGAAAGAAAGAAAGAAAAAACAGTAATATATATAATCCGGTGTCCTTATTGATATTTTTTTTTATTTTTACAAAATAGTGCTGAATGTAAATTTACAGCGCATTAATATTATAAATTAACTGATTTAAAATATGTTTTTTTCGCCACACAGTAATAACCATGTTTTAAAAATGGAAGCTATAAACTTCGAATTTAATTTTGTAATTAAATTAAAAACATTAGTTCCATTTCATCCTCAAGCGAATTTTGGAGTAACTTATTTTTAAAATATACACGTTTTTTTTTGTTTTTTTGAAGATATGTAATATCTTCAGTGATCCATTGTGGAATTTAATTGGGGTTATTAATTAACATTGATAAAATTTGTGGAAGAGTTTTATGGATTGATGACAAATGATAGAGCCATTAGTTGTGTACCTTGTCATTTCCAGGGGATTTTCATTTACCTATATATATATATATATATATATATATATATATATATAATGGTCCGCAGTCCTTTTAAAAGGTTTTTTCTTCTCTACCCCTCCGATATCAATATATAACTTCCGTTAAGTTAACCGTTTAAATGTGTCAATATCTGCCAACTCACTCATGTCTTCTTTCTCCCTTCTCACTTCCTCACTTGGTTAATTTACATATTCTAATACTGCCCGTCATAAATGTGTAAATTTTCTTTTCATTTTTTATTTGGAAGTAAAGTCTGATGATCCGCAGTCCTTTAAAAGAAACAATTTGAAACAATTTATTACATGAAACCTTAAAGTGGTCTGTTTTATTTAATATATATATATATATATATATATATATATATATATATATAGATAGATAGATAGATGTGTGCGTGCAATTATAATATATCACACATATAGTTCTAGTGTTCATTTAACAGTGCTCTATGTAATACAACACAACTATTATATATATATAATAAATATGCATATGGCTGACGGATATGCTTATTTATTAATGTGTATATATATATATATATATATATATATATATATATATATATATATATATATATATATATAAATAAAAAGAAAGAACAGTAAGATATAAAATCCGGTGTTCTTTTCGATATTTTTATTTTTACAAAATAGTGCTCAATGTAAATTTACAGAGCATTAATATTATAAATTAATTGATTTAAAATATGTTTTTCCGCTACACAGTTCCAACCATGTTTCAAAATAGAAGCTAAAAACCCCGAATTTAATTTTTGTAATTAAATTAAAAAGCATTAGATTCCATTTCATCTTCAAGCGAATTTTGGAGTAACTTTTAAAATTACCGGGTTTTAAAAGACACAGCTAAAATCACGTTTCCATGGTTACAGAATATTCTGCTTAAATTGAAAAGGGATGTCTAAATTTTTATTTCAGTATCATAGAGTATGAAATTGTTGAAGATTTAATGTGTCTTTAAAACCCGAAAAAAAAAAATTTAAATTAATTGCAAAATTAAATTAGCTTCTATTTTTGAAAACATGGTTGAAACTATATATAAAAAAATATTTTATAATTTATAATATATATATATATATATATATATATATATATATGTGTGTTTGTGTGAATGTATGCATGTATGTATGTGTGTGTGTGTGTGTGTGGAATTATTACATCTGACAAATATTTTAATATATTTTCTGTTTATACTTTTTTTATGGATATTCTTATTTGAGTAAATGCTCTGTATTGTCTTTCTGTTTAATTAAACAGTATTACATGCTCGGGAAATTTTGTAGAGAAAATGCTTTCTCCGCCAGGGATCAAACCTGTATCCTATACGTTCGACATCAATATTATGCAATTATACATGGGTACATAGATTATTTTATTAACCGTTCGCCCAGTAAAAGGCTCAAGGGTCACTCAAGATAGAACGTTACTTAATGAGGTTGTTGTATGGACCTGAGAAGATAAATTAACTGTAGATGATAGGAATAGATTGATCAGCGACTTGACGAGTATAACAATTTCCGTAAAGTACCAACTCTCGTGAACGCGGTACCTTTGTGGAACTTCATCTTTACTAATGGATAATTTGACCCTGTGTACGTGGTATGGTGGATGCTTCCTGTGGAGGTCTGAATTCCAAGGGTGTAAGTTAAGCTAGACACCCGAATATTTATTTGCATGCAGCATAAAAATCATTGTGTGAGAAAGAAATAATAAATAAAGTCTACTCTTCGTTCACTTGTCAGGGAGTATTACCAATAATAAGAAAAAACAGGAAAAGAAAGATCATCTGGCATACCCCTCCGTACAATCAAATGGTCAGCACCAAACTAGGCCATAAGTTCCTAGCTTTAATTGAAAAGCACTTTCCCATTAATAGCAAACTTAGCGACATCTTTAACAAAAACACCTTAAAATTGAGTTACAGCTGCACTGAAAATCTAGAAAGAATCATAAAAGACATAATAAGAAAATCCTAGAAAAACACGCATGCCAAAACATAATAAAACTCATAAACTAAAATCAGATGAAAATAACGAAAAATTATGTGATTGTAGAAACCCTAAAAACTGCCTCACAAAATCCGGGGTATACCAATGCACTATTTCATCCATTGAGAGTCCTAACACTGATAGGATATACATAGGCTCAACGAAGAATAATTTTAAAATTAGATGGAAGCAACACAAGAGCTCCTTCAACAATATTCAAAATAGAAATCAGACATCTCTATCCCAATATTTCTGGCATCTAAAAGAAACGAATAAAACACCAAAAGTAAAATGGAAAATAGTAAATAAAACAAGAACTTGTAAAACCTGGGATGACCCATGCCTACAGGAAAAACTACACATCATTAAATTTCTAAATGATGAAAAATTATTAAACCATAGGCAGGAGTTAACGGTATTTTGCCGACATCAACAAACTTTCGCATTAAATAATTAGCATAAAAAAAATCCCATACCTAAATAAAAGTCTTAAAAGCTTAGCCAAATCATTAAATAGGAAAAACCATTTCTGTAGTCGTCAAAAAACAAAAAAAAAAAAAAAAAAAAATTGAAATTCAGTGCAGTACGATTTGTATATAAAACACCCACTTGAATAAACAAATAAATAAATAGATAATCAGATGGACAATAATAAAAGACAATTCCCCAGACACATAACGAATTGTAGGCGCGCCATAAAAATATCCCTTACTGGGAACCAACTAAAAGCATTGAAATAGATACCCTACCCAACCTTAGGAAAACCTCTAAGAAGACGATGAATCAATTGATAAGAATTAACTCTTTGACCACTTAACGAAGAAAAAGTCTAGCCACTCCTACAATAACGAATTTTGTAACGGACCATGCCTAAAAACACACGTAAACCGAGAGATAGCTTATTCCTAAAATTTCGCTTGAAGATGAAACGAGACTAAACACCTCAATTCAACTTAATTTTAATAATTATTTCGCTGTTCCGGCTCTCGTTTTTGAAACATGAGAACTCTTATGTAGCGAAGAAATCATATTTTTAAACAAAAAATATTATTATAATAAAGCACTATCTTCTTAAAAATAAAAACAAAAATACGAAGGAACTCCGGATTATGCACCCAACGTGTTCTTTTCTATTTTCTGCAAACCTGCGCACTTATACATCCTCTCTCTCTCTCTCTCTCTCTCTCTCTCTCTATATATATATATATATATATATATATATATATATATATATATATATAAATGAAAACGGACTCTTATATCCTCTTTCCTCTTTTGGAATTATCTCTACTAATTATCAAAATATTTTATATATATATATATATATATATAGGGGAGAGAGGGAGAGAGAGCTTGTCCCCACTGTAACACCTGGGTATGACATACTTTGGAAATATAATACATCACACACGTAAATATATATATATATATATATATATATATATATATATATATATAGACTGTGCATATATATATATATATATATATATATAGAGAGAGAGAGAGAGAGCGAGAAATTGAGAGAGAGAAAGGCTGTATATATATATATATATATATATATATATTTGCGGGGAGAGAGAGAGATAGAGCTTGTCCCCACTATAACACATGGGTATGACAAATTTGGAACATCACACAAATATAAATATATATATATATATATATATATATATATATATATATATATATATATATATATATATGAGTTTAACTTCAAGCATCAACAGTCTCTTTCATGCTTTAATACAATCTTCAAGCCACATATATCATATATTGCTGCCTAAATACACAAATTTTAAATTGCATGACATGGCAGCCAACAAGCGACACTATAACTTTCAGAAAAAAAATCTTGTTCTACGACAAATAACGAAAGCTAAGAACGAAACTCATCATATAAATGATGAAATCCAAAAACAAATTGCAGTACTAAATAACATTTTAACCGAAACTGAATGAAGCACAATACCACATCAACATAAGTATTAATAATGATGAAGTTGACTATAGACAAATAATTACAAAAAAGCTGTGCAACTTATACCAAGGAAATATTCTACTTCCCAGGAAACATGATAAATACATAAACCTATCCAGTCCCATATTAACGGATGATCAGAAGGAATTTTGAAATCTAGGACCAAATTGCCATCTCAGACCTAAATTCGACCTTCTCACAAAGAAGACTGAAATTGAAATCTTACATCAATCATTACGTCGACTGAAAGAACAAATTGATAATACTCCATCCAAACATCAACGATCTTCTCAAGGTAGAAGGTCTAAAATATTATATTCCACGTAATAGAAACAAGAACATTCCAACAAAACTCAAAATTGTTGCTACAGAATTAAAAATCAACACTAATATTGTCAGCAGAAAAGCTGAGAAATCCAATATTTACGTAATTTTGCATAAATTGGATCATCACAAAAAACTTCAGCATCTTATTGATGATCGTTCTAAATTTACTAAATTGAATAAGAACACCACTGAATCTCTAAAGAAATATGTCAATAAACTTATAACATCCAACAAGGCTGTTGCAGGATCCTTAAAAATAAACAAAATTATTGGAGATTACAAACCTGATACGGTAATGTTAAAATACACAAACCGGGATACCCATTATGACCTATTATTTCTCAGATTCCAACATGTATATACCAACTATCAAAAATTTCTCAATGATATTATTACCCCATATCTTCCAACTATAGCATTAAATCTACCCATGAATTCCTCCATATACTTAAAAGCACAAAATTAAAAACAAACCACGTCATTCTTGCGTCACTTGATGTGGATAATTTATTTACTAACGTCCCCGTCTCCGAAACTATTGATATTATCATTAATTGGATGTATAAAAATAATGTAATTCCACCTCCATCAATCCAACCCAATATTTTAAGAAAACTATTGCTTGCTTGCACGACTAGAGTTCCTTTTTATAACCAGAATGGTACTATTTACACACAAACTGATGAAGTAAGTATGGGAAACCCTCTCGGGCCGTGCTTCTCCAATTATTATATGTCCTATGTTGAAAACAAGGTTTTTACTAAAGTTATTAAACCTGAAATATATGTTCGTTATGTAGGCCATATTTTTATTTGGGCTGAAAACGAGAAAGAAATAGAAAATCTGAAATCTACATTTCAACAAAATTCCGTCCTAAAATTTATTTATGAACTTAGTGAAAAAAACAAACTTCCTTTCTTTCATGTTCTCGTCGATTTTAATAATAATACTTTTAAAACTTATGTTTATAAAAAAAACAACTAGTAAAGTCTCTTGTCATCTTAATTTCTCTAGTGAATGTCCTCTTAGATATAAAATAGGTGTTATTAAAAATTTCCTCACGAGAATTCATACTCTCGCACGCTTTTCCTTAAAGAATTAAACAATGTAAAGCAAACACTGATTAATAACGGATTTCCTAATCAATTGTTGGATTTCCACATTAGGACTTTTCTATCAAACGTAGATAATAGCAACGACGAGAATAGAAACATAAACAATAACATTAATATTTTTTTATAAAAATCAGATGAACGAAAATTACAAACAGGAAGAATGCAGAATTAAGAACAATATAAAAAAATGTATAAGACCAGTTGACAATAGAAAAAAAAATTAGATTAATTATTTTTTATAAAAAATTTAAAACCTCTAACCTTATAGTTAAAAATAATAATTCACTTCCTAGAACAAAATTAAATTGGGCAAATATTATTTACGAATTTAAATGCCCATTAAAAGATTGTATTCCTGATCAATCAAAATTCGTAAATAATTATATAGGCCACACTACAACATGTTTGACACGAAGACTCACTCTACACCTTTCTGACCAAAGCTCAATTAGATCTCATTTAAATATTCATGGAGACCTACCGGACAATATTCGTAACATACTTGTTGACAACACTCATATAATAGCAGCATCTACATGCAAAAATAGGCTAAAAATAATGGAAACCTTATTAATAAAAACAAACATTTTATAATATTAACTTTCAACATGGACAGAATATCTTGAACGTCTTTTGAAACAAAAAAAAAATGAAAATATTCTATAAAACATACATACAATAAACTATTTCTAATTTTCACAGTTAAAATATAATCCTTGAAAATGGCTAAATGTATAGCCGAAAGTGCTCGGATAAAAAGAACATTCGGACAGTTTTTACATAATTTATCATCCGAAAAGAAAAAAAATATATTAGATCGCATTAGAAATTGTAAAAAAAAATAAATAAAAGCACCTTGTCTGTCGTTTCCAATGCAATATACATGAAAGAAGGATTGCTGCCTAAATACCTAAATATATACACACACACACATACATATATATTGCTGCCTAAATACCTAAATATATACACACACACACATACATATATATATATATATATATATATATATATATATATATATATATATATATATATATATCATTGATATATATATATATATATATATATATATATATATATATATATATATATATATATATATATGTATGTATATATAAAAATAAGAAAATAACTTTAGCCAAAAAGTTTTTTGGGCATTGCACTTATCGATTCCTACCAAAATGTTACTTCCACGCTGGAAGATTTTTTTTTCAAATACCACATTTTTTAAAGGAAATACTCCTCTTACAAGCTAACATACATGACCATATTTTTTTTTTTAAATTAAAAGAAAACTGTGAACTCAATATCTTCAAATATTTAAAATAAACAACCAATTAAATTAAAATAATAATTACATTAAAAATAAATAAGTATATAACAAATTCAAAAACAACATTTACATACATTAGGCGAGAAATTGCATCATATCGCGTCCTACATAGTTTTACATTGATTACATAGCAGTCTGTAAGAATATTTTAGAGCTTTCTCCAATTTAAAATTTGTAAACTCAATGACATTTCCTCTACATTGCATTTACGTTACAAAAAAAATGTATGTATCGATGTATGTATGTTCATACGTTAATAGATACAATTTATTTAAGTAAAAGCTGTGTTATTAATTAAGCAGTATTAATTACATTTACTGGCCTGAATGTTCGAGAAATCTCGTGGAAAATATGCCTTCTTCAACAAGAATACAACCTGTGTCCTATACGGAACCGTCATTAGATATGACACGCTATAATTTTCCGACTTAATCCATTTCTTAACATATATATATATATATATATATATATACTCGACACTCCCTTCGAATTCGATGTATGAGGGTTAGTAGATTTATTTCCTTGCTTGGGATGAAATGATTAAATGCAATGTCAATCGTTATCTTCTGTCTTCTTAATTCCTCTTCTTTTATTGTTCTCTCTCCTTAATAGTGTTTTTCTTTTTCTCATATTCTTTCACACTCAGTAACTCTTTTCGTCTTAGTAGATTTATTGCCTTACTTGGGATGAAATGATTAAATGCAATGTCAATAGTTATCTTCTGTCTTCTTAATTCCTCTTCTTCTATTGTTCTCTCTCCTTAATAGTGTTATTCTTTTTATACTCTTTCACACTCAGTAACCCCTTGCGTCTTAGTAGAGTTATTGCCTTGCTTGGGATGAAATGATTAAATGCAATGTCACTCGTTATCTTCGGTCTTCTTATTTCCTGTTCTTTTATTGTTCTCTCTCCTTATTAATGTTTTTTTTTCTTATTTTTGTCACGCTCTATAATAAATTGCGTCTTAGTGGCTTCATTACCTTACTTGTGGTTAAATGATTAGAAAAATGTTGTTTTGACTTGTGTGTATGTAAAATCAAAACTTGGAATATATACTTGACAATATTAATAATAATAATAATAATAATAATAATAATAATAAGAAGAAGAAGAAGAAGAAGAAGAAGAAGAAGAAGAAGAAGAAAAGAAGAAGAAGAAGAAGAACGCTACATATTTATTTATGAAGCGAGTCATTAATTCACGGTAAATTGTTTTCATCCCCGATCAACTCAAATGATTTTAACGGTTTGAGGTTATCAGAGTGGAGCTCTTTTTTGAGCGAAGCGTTTTCTCCACCCACTGGCCTCCTTTAGGCCTAGACATATAGAAACAGGGTGTGACTCGGGTGTGATTAGCCAAACACTTTTGTCTGACTCCCTCCCTCCAAGCCAGAAGCAGCCAGTCCAGTGTCTTGTATGAGAGGCGGGCACAAAAGTAGCCCGTGGTAATAATCCGCCTATGACATGGCGATTTCTTCATGCTCAACCACCACCGCGCAAGTCAAGCAGGCATTTTCTTTCGAAATGCGCTTACAGGAGGTTGCCACGTTTGGCCAGCAGAAATGATTTTGCGCGAACATTTACTCTCTGGTTTCAGAAATGAATGATAAGAAATAAAAAAAAAACAGTAAAAAAAAAAAATGATTTTTCGGACTTCAAGTTGAACCGATTTACTTCGTTCAACAGATAACTCAGTTGTAGAATTTTTTAGCAGATAACATATATATATATAGCGGGTCTTAAATGCCACTTAAGATTATCGCACAAACTTTCATAACTGAACCAATAAGCTGTCAGATCCTCATACGTCGAAACCGACGGGAGAGTCCATTATATATATATATATATATATATATATATATATATATGTGTGTGTGTGCGTGTGTATATATATATATATATATATATATATATATATTTAGTTGATTGATATGAGTTTAGACCCTGGGTTTCACGCTCTTGGCGATCGCAAAAGCGTGAAAACCCAAGGTCACAAACTCACATCAATCTAACCAAATATGTTAGCTTTATCTCTGATATTGACCGCTTTCTAATAAGTACCGCGCATATATAATATGTATATATATATATATATATATATATATATATATATATATATATATATATATACACACTTTTCACACACATATATATATATATATATATATATATATATATATATAGGTAATCCGTATGGGTAGACCCAAGGAGGATGATATCCAGAGAGCTCAATGTAAAATGTAAATTCAGAGCAAATAAATTTGAATAAAAATTTTCATTTCAACCTTTGGAAGTAAAGTCTGATGATCCAGAGCCCTTTAAAAGGGCTGTGGTGAAATAATTTATTACATGGAACCTTAAATTGGTCTGTTTTTATTTATATATATATATATATATATATATATATATATATATCTTGAACAATAAAAAAAAATATTAAAAATTAAAATCTTCAGACACACTGGGTTGTATATTAATATTCTTTCATTTTTATTATTATATCTGTTAGATTCCTTGACTAGTTTCGGCCAACATCGCCATCATCAGGAGAAAAAAATCCTACTTACTGGTAGCAGTGAACTACAGAAATGAATGTCTTGATGGCGAAAATAATCTTTTGTCTGTAGTTTTCATTCGTTTTTTTTTATTTTATTTTTTTAACAAGAATTTTGGTCAGTTCTTGTGTTGTTCAAACAGTCTCTTTTAAGTTGTTATTTAAGATAAGAGCTAGATAGATTCATGCTGCTCTGAATTCTCTTTGTCATTTTGACCGTTTTATTGGTTCCTGGAAAGGGGATGTGTCTGTTAAGTGTGTGTCTGTTATTTGGTTCTTAGGGAGTGAGTGAATATGATGTGTGTAAGTGTGCATATTCGTGTGGGTGTGTATATAAGTGTGAAGCCCCAACATCTCCGTAAGCATGTCTGTCTTGTGTGGGTGAGAAATGTGGGTAGGTCCTGATTTGTGGGGTTATATATTAATACTATCTATATTGTTTAATTTGTGATTATATATAGCGAAAATCCGCGCAAAAGAAAAAATCGATTTCAACATAAATTTTAAACTAAAACTCCCTCAATTTTCAAGCAATCTAATACAAACTTTACTCAATTGTAGCCAATAATAAGTCGATTATTTAACAGTCATTTAACTTGATAATTGAGTCCACCCATATAGCGAAAACCCGCGTAAATAGCGAAAAATGGCGATTTTTTATTGGTTTCTTTCTTATTTTTCGTTGATCTTTCAACCAGTTTCATCAAACATAACAATTGCTTTATAGATGTATCCTCTTTTACATCACTGGTAGCCCACTGATAAATTGACTTTCAAAAAAGTCCAAATAATTGTGGTCTTTAGTGGGTCTTCATGTTGCCTGTTTTACCCCTTCATATCTTCGGCTAACTTTGATTGAATGAATAGACTACTTCTGTTATATCAGTAACTGCATTAATTCAAAATGTTTTTTTAAAT